>JAFMOD010000210.1:1403708-1438662 GCA_019802435.1 Corydoras maculifer
TAGAGTGTGTCTGTTTGAGTGAGTGTGTGCCCAGCGATAGATTGGAGCCCTGTCCTGGGTGTATCTGCCCAGTGCCCGATACGTTCACCCCTGGATGGGCATGGGGAACCCCCCGCAACCCCAGTAGAGGATAAAGTCGATGATAATGGATTAATGGATTGGTGTATTTCTATTTCTGATGATGCGTCACTTCTCAGCAGTTGAAAAGCCTTTGCAGCCGTTGTTCTTCATGCTTTGCATTCTGCAGGTTAAGTGTTGTCCACATATTGACCTTTTCTGCTTTTTTATTCATGTGCAGCAGCAACAACTTGTTCCACCCCCTCAGCAAGTAAAGGAACCGGAGCAGACTGATGTGAATATGATGGAGGAGGAAGCACAAGAGGACAAACAGCCTGAAGGAGACCATCTGACTGAGGAAGGCTCTCAGACCAAAATGGAGGAGGAGTCTGGAGGAGCTGAGGGTGATCCCACAGAGGAACATGCTAAAATGCCTGAACATCCAGGCAGAGACAGTGACAGTGAGGAGGAGCAGGGGGAGGAGTCCTAGTGTAAATCCATCCAATCAAAATCCATCTGTCGTCTTTTCTTTACGTCTTACTGGAGTTTTGTTGGGAAAAAGTCACTTGTACGTTTGTTTTGTACTAAATGATTCATCATTTTTATAAAAAAATCAAATAAAACATAAGTTTTTGGCATTAATTGTCTTTGTGTTTTGTCCTAAAAGACAATTCCATTTTTCCATCCATTAATTATCTTCCGCTTTATCCTCTATTAGGGTCGCAGGTGGGTACCCTACACCCATCCGAGAGAACGTTTTGGGTGCTGGGCAGATACACCCAGGACAGGACGCACTGGAAATCAATTTGGAGTATTCAATTGACCTTGATCCATGTTTTTGGACTGTGGGGGGAAACTGGCGAACCCGGAGGAAACCCACGCGGATATGGGGAGAACATGCAAACTCCACACAGATTGGGATTCAAACCGGGAATCCCTAGTGCTGAGAGGAGAACATGCTAACCAATAAAGCACCGTGCCGCCCAACTGAGAGTTCCATGTGTGATTTAATTGGTTAATTGGAGAATCTCAAGGGAATCACGTGGGGGCTTTTTGGGCTCTGGGCAGATACACCCAGGACAGGACACCAATCTATCACTAGACACACACTCAGTCACACATACACTCTATATGGGGCAATTTGGAGAATTCAATCGACTTGATCCATGTTTTTGGACTGTGGGAGGAAACCCACGCAGACACGGAAACTCATGGACATGGAAACGCCACCCAGATTGGGCTTTGAACCTGAATCCCCAGCACTAAGAGGAGAACGTGCTAACCACTAAGCCCCCGTGTCGCCCCTCAATTCCCTTTTTAATTCTAGTAAACTGTTAAACACAATGAGTGTATTATATAAGATTCTTATCAGCCATCTACTTCCTCATGCTTCTGCACCGCTAGCACATGACTCCACTCAGCGTCGGTGCTCTACTTCCTTTAAATCAGTTTTTAACTGGAGGCGTGCGTTGTTTTCACTTTAACCCTCAGTCTTCTGTTAACGGAGCCACAGAAGGTACGTATCCCGAACTCACAGAGGAACGAGGACTTATTCACGCTGACCGGCATTAAGAACATTAAAGAGGAGTGTTCCGTAGTTAAAGGTTTGTTCTGTTCTGCTTTCTGTTTCAGTTTGAAGGCACTGCTCTGTTCTCTGATTAAACACCAGAGGGTTTGAGATGTTTTTCATCTACAAAATCAATGTACTGGATTTAAATTTATTAATTGTGAAGCTGTTTACAATGACGCATCATCTCCATCCATTATCTTCCACTTTATCCTCTATTAGGGTTGTGGGGGGGAGTTCCTCATGCCCATCCAGGGGAGAACGTTTCAGGCGCTGGGCAGATACACCCAGGACAGGGCGTCAGTCTATCATTGGGCACACACACACACGCACACACACACACACACACTGTATATGGGGCAATTTGGAGAATTCAATTGACTTGATCAATGTTTTTGGACTGTGGGAGGAAACCGGAGAACCCGGAGGAAACCCACACGGACACGGAGAGAACATGGAAACTCCACCCAGATGGGGATTGGAACCGGGAAACCGTAGCGCTGAGAGGAGAACATGCTAACCACTAGGCCACCGTGCCGCCCAAATGCATCATACTAGATTTAAATTTATTTATTGTGAAGCTGTTTACAATGACACATCATCTCCGTCCATCCATCCATTATCTTCCGCTTTATCCTCTATTAGGGTTGTGGGGGGGGGGGGGGTCCTCATGCCCATCCAGGGGAGAATGTTTCAGGCACTGGGCAGATACACCCAGGACAGGACACCAGTCTATCAGTGGACACACACTTACACACACACTGTATATGGGGCAATTTGGAAAACTCAATTAACCTTGATCCATGTTTTTGGACTGTGGGAGGAAACCGGAGAACCCGGAGGAAACCCACACGAACACGTGGAGAACATGAAAACTCCACCCAGATTGGGATTCAAACTGGAAATACCTAGAGCTGAGAGGAGAACATGCTAACCACTAAGCCACTGTGCCGCCTGACGCATCATCTCAAAGCAGCTTAATCCTCAAAGAACATACCAAAGCGACAGTGGCGGAGGAACACAACCTCATATTTATGTTTAAAAAGAAGAAACGTTGTGAGGACCAAGGTTTTGTGAGGGACGTTCCTTTCTGAGTCACCAGGCAGGACAAAAGTGTTGGACTCTCAGATTAATATTGTGTATTTCATCGTGTTCGTTTAACAAACGTGTGGTACCTCCATGGTTTAAGGGTTGTGGGTTCAAAGCCCCGAACCCTGAAAGATAATGGAACTTAGTTCAAAACAGCCTGATGTCTTACTAATGTGTATCCTTGTGCAAAGTCCTCAACCCTCGTTTGCCTTTAGGGTTGAAGGGGGCAACCCGGTGTTCTGACCCCAACCGAGTTGGGTCACTGGTGAACCACTTGGGATAAAAGTATTTGCTAAACGACCTCATGTAGATTAAGCGATTCGGTTTAGTAATTCATTAAATCAAGGTTCTCGTCATCAGACCTGTGATGTCAACAAAAGTTTATTTGTGTTAGTTTGATCATTAAAGACGCTTTCATCTGGAAGATCAGAGTCTTTTATTCACGCGCTCATGAACGCCATCAGTTACGCAGGGCTAACAGCCAATCACAAGACAGCAGAGCATATTATGAAACTTGTTGACTTTTTAAAGTTAGAAAGTTTATCTCGCTGCTTTTGACTGTATCATGGTTGTTGGTGCCAAATATTTATTTAGACCAAACATCCAGGATGCTTTGTGATATCAATTGTTTAAGAAAGCAGACATATATGTTACAACTGTACAACGTAGATCACTAAACCCCAAAACAATCAGACACTCAAACAGTTTCTTTCCTCATGCCATCAGACTTATAAACAGCTTATAATCCTCACTTCAGCATAAAAGCACCTCTCCATATAGATTTTATACTATAATATATGTATCATTCATTCATTTATTATCTTCCTCTTTATCCTATATTAGGGTTGCAGGGGGGGGGGCTAGGGATTCCTGGTTCCAATCCCAATCTGGGTGGTGTTTCCATGTTTTCCCCGTGTCCGCGTGGGTTTCCTCCGGGTTCTCCGGTTTCCTCCCACAGTCCAAAAACATGGATCAAGTCGATTGAATTCTCCAAATTACCCCATATAGAGTGTGTCTGTGTGTGTGAGTGTGTGCCCAGCGATGGATTGGCCTCCTGTCCTGGGTGTATCTGCCCAGCGCCCGAAACGTTCTCCCCTGGATGGGCATGGGGAACCCCCCCGCGACCCTAATAGAGGATAAATCAGGAGATAATGAATGAATAGAGTGTGTGTGTGTGAGTGAGTGAGTGTGTGCCCAGTGATGGATTGGCGCCCTGTCCTGGGTGTATCTGCCCAGCGCCTGAAACGTTCTCCTATGAGCATGGGGAACCCCCCTGCACGACCCTAATAGAGGATAAAGCAGAAGATAATGGATGAAAAGTACCAACAACCTTCGAATGGATTTTATAACTCACATATTATAAACTGCTTTAGATGATATCAAAACCCACCGTTAAAGTAAGAAGCTACAGGAACAACACCCTTAAAAACTACAACCCTAAACATTTATAGTATTTGTTTTCTTCTGCAGGATGGCAAGCTGTCTTTGGACAATCTTCTGGCTGATTGTGCTGCTAATGTTTGGATGGCCCTTAAGCATGTTCCTTGGAGGACTGTACGGTCTGTTCGTCCCCTTCACCGTCTGTCTCGGTCTCGACCGGCTCACAGATCTCCTGCTGGAGGGAGCCAACCTGGGCAGGACCTGTGCTCAAAACATGAAACACGGAAAGTCATTGTGTTAAGAAATTTGTGTCATCATCTGACTCGGACTGAGATGAACTATGGTGTTCATAATGAATAAAATGAGAGAGAGAGAGAGAGAGAGTGTGTGTGTGAGAGAGGAGTCCAGAATTCCATACAATGTAAATTGTTAAGAATGATGTATTTTTACCAGCATATTAATAAATAAAACCCCGGCTTTGTTACCCTGGTTACCATTTACTTCTGCAGTTATAACATTCATTATCTTCCGCTTCATCCTATATTAGTGTCGCGGGGGGGTTCTCCATGCCCATCCAGGGGAGAACGTTTCGGGTGCTGGGCAGATACACCCAGGACAGGACGCCAATCTATCACTGGGCACACTCACTCACACAGACACACTCTATATGGGGCAATTTGGAGAATTCAATTGACTTGATCCATGTTTTTGGACTGTGGGAGGAAACCAGAGAACCCGGAGGAAACCCACGCGGACACGGGGAGATCATGGAAACTCCACCCAGATTGGGATTCGAACCAGGAATCCCTAGCACTGAGAGGAGAACATGCTAACCACTAAGCCCCCGTGCCGCCTGCAGTTATAACAATAAAAAGAAATTTTGGAAATATTTCCTTTTCATCAAGTTTTAAAAGATCTGATTGTTTACAGTAGAAGTGTCCCTTGTTCAAAAGATCAAAACGTTATGATTTATGGTTTATTTAAAGTCTTTCCTCAGATGGCTTTAAAAAACTTCCTACCTCAAAGTGGATGACATATCAGACCTCTTTGTCTCGTCTCACTTCAGAAGTACATTATTTTAAATGTCATCGGAAAAATATATGGACTCTTCTCCTGAAGGACGAGGACAGAAAGAAGACAGAGATCAAAGCTTAAACATCAGAAACACTGCTGGATGGAAAGCAACCATTATTATTATATTATTCAGTAGTTTGTCAAAAATACATCACAAATAAAGTGCTACAAGAATAAAAGTTCTTCATTTGAAACTGCAGCACCTTAAATCACAGCTGGAATGTCCACAGTGAGAAAAGTTGGGTTCCTAATTCCACGGTTTACAAGACAATGGAACTTGATAATGTCTGATGTCATAAATGTGTAAATATTACAGTAAACATTCAAAGTTGTAATGTATCACATACTCTTGGAGGAACCATTCAAGAAAAACAAGACATGTCTAAGATCCACCCATCTATTATCTTCTGCTTTATCCTCTATTAGGGTCGCGAAGTAGTTCCCCATGCCCATCCAGGGGAGAACGTTTCAGGCGCTGAAAAGATACACCCAGGACAGGGCGCCAATCTATCACTGGGCACACACTCACTCACACACACACACTCTATATGGGGCAATTTGGAGAATTCATTTAACCTTAATCCATGTTTTTGGACTGTGGGAGGAAACCGGATAACATGGAAACTCCACCCATATTGGGAATCGAACCGGGAATCCCTAGTGCTGAGAGGAGAACATGCTAACCACTAAGCCACTACACATTGACAAACATATTCAGATTTAAAATTTTGTCCTTGATTTCTTGTGTGTAAGATCTTAGTAATCATGATTATTTCTTACAATAATTGTACCATTAAAATCTGTAATTGTCTTATACTTCACAGTAAATGTTTGCCATTTATGAGAAAGAATCTTGATATTTCTAACTTTAAATAATCTTTGATAATTATTGTTCACATGGAGGTGTCCTTACAGACAAGGCGGAGGCAGGACGGTCGAAATAATCCGATAAAATGCTGAAACTACAAGGTATGTTCATCTAAAGCACTAAATACACATGGAAATTATGTTCATTAGAACCTTCAAGTCTAAATATTAAGGTTTTCTGTGACAGATCTGCAGCGGCATAGAAAACGGGTTCCAAACTTTCCTTTTTTGGCAGAATGCTGCACACTGCCACATCATCGAGAACTTCATAACTTTGTAGCTTCCAAATCCTAGTTTGGACTCATCCAGAATATCCTTGAAATGTATGAAGAGGGGATGAGAAGAGCTTAACAGTTAAAGATTAAACCATTCAAATGATTCATGAATATTTCATGATCCCTTCAAAGAGCGTTCTTATAATTGACAATCATTCTTCGTGGTGGAACATCAAGTTCTAATTCTTTCTGGTAGAACCCGTCGGCTGTATTTCTCAGAATGTAAGAATGTTATTAAGATGCACGTATTTAGACAGAGCTCTCTTAAAAACGTTTCGAGTGAAATCACTTCCATTTCTGGTGGGTTTTTTTTGGGTAGCAGAGCAGCCAGTGGATGTAGGTGTAGAGGTCACAGCAGGACAAAAAGGAACCATGTGTGCCGAGGCCTGGAAATGGTGTTGTGCTGTAAATATCCCAGTCGAGTGTGAGATCGAGGGTGGAAGCAGGTCCCCCCGTCTTGCTGTGCTTATGTGCGGGAGATTCGCAGAGAGGATACGGGATGCACAACATCCAATTAACCTCATACTGCTTTTCTAATTTAGCCCTCGCATACCAACCGGGGAGAGGAACCTCGAGTACTGCCGTTTCAGGGAATCTCTGCACTGACTGCAGATGAACAGAAGTTTGTGTGCACTCATAGACCAAAAAAGACCTCTAGGTAAAAAAAATTGATGCAAATACAAAGCTCATTTGTCTTAGAAGCAAATCATCAGTCAGAATAGAAGCAGAAATTAAACTAGAAAATGGAACTTAGTTCAAAACAGTCTGATGTCATGAATGTGTAACTCTTACAGTAAACATACAAACTTGTAATGTTTTAAATAGTGAGGAACCTATCCATCCATCCATTATCTTCCGCTTTATCCACTACTTGGGTCGCGGGGTCGCGGGGGGCATGGGGAACGTTTGGGGCGCTGGGCAGATACACCCAGGACAGGACACTAATATATCACTGGCACACACTCACTCACACACACACACACACTCTATATGGGGCAATTTGGAGATGGATGGATGGATGGAATAGTAATATTAATCATCAACATCATCATCATCATGTGATCTCTTTTGCTCCACATTTAATCCATTCATACAGTGAAACACACACACACACACACACACACACACACACACAAACTCTATATGGGGCAATTTGGAGAATTCAATTGACTTTGATCCATGTTTTTGGACTGTGGGAGGAAATCGGAGAACCCGGAGGAAACCCATGGGGACACAGGAAGAACATGGAAACTACACCGAGTTTGGGATTTGAACCGGGAATCCCCAGCGCTGAGAGGAGAACATGCTAACCACTAAGCATGGGGATGGGGAACACCCCCCGCGACCCTAGAAGAGGATAAAGTGGAAGATAACGGATGGATGGAATAGTAATATTAAACATCATCATCATCATCGTGATCTCTTTTGCCCTCTGTACTGACACACAGGGGAATCGGTGTTCCACATTTAATCCATTCATGCAGTGAAACACACACACACACACACACACACACACACACGCACACACACAGCTAAAGTAAGCATACAGTGAAAAAATTGTTCCTCAAGGGCACTTTGGCTTTAGCAGTCAGTTGGACCAGGAATCGAACCGGGGACCTTCCGGTCATAAGGCTGGTTCCTTAAGCATAAACCCCGACTGCGCTGTATTATTTTGTTGCCACAACAGCACAAAACCATTTACCATCACTTTGTAATAAAAGGTTTACGTAATAAAAAACATTTTTTATATAACATCTCTATTTATTGATGTGATAAAAATCTTGATGTCACCTAAAAACCTTAAGATCCCTCCGTGATGAACGTTAGTTATTAGTTCCTTAAACCAGTTCTCTAGTTACCAGCTGTTAAATCCTAAAGCAGTTACAGGAATTCAGGCAGCAGACGTGGAAATGACAAAGGGATCTTAGAAGGCTAACTTGATACCTCAGTGAGTCAAGTCTGGTTGCCATGTCTAATAATAAAGCCCTGTGCGTTTTACATGCCTAAAGTGGTTATTGGTATGAGAGCACAACATGTCGAGTCGCTTTGTTGCAGGCGCTTGTTGTCTTGGACCACACAAGCAGACTTAACACTCCGCCAAAAAAGGAGCACAAATGTCAGACAGCGTTTCTCATAAGCATCCCCATTCATGGTGTCACCTTCTAATGGTGCCTGCACCGACCAAATAAGGAGAACCAGCCCAAGATCTCCTCACGCTGCCTGCTTTAAAGAGGGGCCTCCTCACTTCGGCTTCAAGTCCCGCCGCAGGCATCCATCTGGTGAGTTTGTAAGCACACTTTCTAAACAACACTAACATGACTGCAATATGTTTCTATTGAAAAAAAACACCTAACATCCTTTAAAAAACTGACAGGTGCTACTAATCCTTAAAAACTATAACCATTAACACAACTAATAAAGTTCTGCACAATAACATTCAGCTCAATCTTCTAAGCACCATTAGAATTCAGCAGTTTGGAATTTTATCTTAATATAACAGCTAACAAGCTGGCCCTCGCTCCTATTCTATTAATAGCTCTATAAGCTCAACCTAAGTAATCTCTGAAGTCACTTTTCTGTTTTTCTCCATGAGCAGCTGCCTCTTTGTGTAAAAGCATGAACAGATACGGGTTGTTTTGCAGTAGTTTGTAACCGTTTACATTTGTTTACATGCAAGACGGTCCATCATGTGTGACGACGAGGAGACCACAGCTTTAGTGTGTGATAACGGCTCTGGCCTGGTGAAAGGGGGCTTCGCTGGAGATGATGCACCCAGAGCAGTGTTTCCATCTATTGTTGGCCGTCCGCGTCACCAGGTAGGGCTTCTGTTTTTTTTTAATTGTCTTGTTTATAAGAAGTATTGCATTTTTTTAGACACCAGCACAAGGCTATGTTGTAGTATTAGAAAAAAAATCCAACACTGTATTTACATCTAGAATAGTAAAATATGCTACAGTTTTTTGCTGCTGTTATTAGAATAAATAAATAAATAAATAAATTAATTAATTAATAAATAATAATAATAACAATAATAAACTTAATGACTCAAACACACACGTAAAGATGTTTAAGAAAAGTTATTCATCTCTGACATTAAATAACACTTTATAATAAGTCACATAGAAAAATATACTTTAATTCATTGACATAAAAAGTGCTAAGTGGTGCAAATAAAAAGTAGTGATGAATGATAATTATGAATCATCTGTTATTTATCAGCCTAATTAATTAATTGGTTGCTTTGTGTCTAACATGACAATCTTTATTTTTAAGAAATGAAAAAAAGATGTTAACAAACATTTTGTTCAGTTTAAACAATTAATATTAATATTAATATGTTTGCCATCGTTAAAGTCAGAATTTAGCATGAGATTTGACCAAACTTTTACTAAGCAAGTTAAAATAAACTCAAATTTACTTTTGGTTAAAAAAAACTTTTATTGATAATAAAATACTTTTTTTTTATTGTTGTCGGCACATGATCCAGTACTAAAGTTCACCAACTGGAGTTAGTCCTGCCTCTGCTCACGAATGAATGTTCTGCTGTTGAGCTCCTCAGCCTCAAAATAACTTTCCTATCTCAGATCAGGAATTTGAAACGTTTAAAGACTTTTAAATGTTAACGTAGATTAAAAACTTTACTCATGCCTTTAATTTGGGGGGTTTCAGAGCTGTACATATCTTTATTTGATTACTTGTTGTGTATAAATGGTTAACTCTTAGTTATTGTTGATCTTGTAGTTTACATACTGTATGTTCTGAGGATTTCTGTAAACCAGCTGCTTTATTGTTATGATCATAAGATCAATACATTAAACCACATATTGCTATTTAGGTGTAATCAACTTTAAATTTTAGAATCTGGAATCTAAGAAATTTTTCCCCTTCTGAAAACCAATTAATCAAACTTAATTATTTAATTAATTATCACTATATTGGATATAACAAATCAAGTAACTGATGTTGCAGCTCTATTACATGCTGAAATAAAATAATTTAAAAATGGATTCTTTATACTTTAAATTCATGTAAAGGTCACAATAGGTTTAGTGGTTTAGCATGTTCTCCTTTCAGCTCTAGGGATTTACGGTTTGAATCCCAATCTGGGTGGAGTTTTCATGTTCTCCCCGTGTCCGTGTGGGTTTCCTCCGGATTTTCCGGTTTCCTCCCACAGTCCAAAAAACATGGATCAAGTCAATTGAGTTCTCCAAATTGCCCCATATAGCCTGTGTTTGTGTGAGTGAGTGTGTGTCCAGTGATAAATTGGAGCCCTGTCCTGGGTGTATCTGCCCAGCGTCTGAAACGTTCTCCCCTGGATGGGCATGGTGAACGACCCTAGTAGAGGATAAAGCAGAAGATAATGGATGGATAGATAAATAAAATTTTAAAGCATATTAAAATAAACTTTTCCCCATAAAAACCCTGAAACTATTCTTCTGTAAACAAATCAAGTAACCAGAAAAAAAACAAATCACCGGGTTGTAATATCACAATATTCATGACAATATGCTCCAATAATCTAAATTCTTTTGTTGTGGTGAGTCTAACTGTATAATGAAGCTTTAAAATAATCCTAACATCAAACTCAAATATAAAGACCAAATATACAGCACAGAACTCTTAAAAAAATATTTATAAATGATAAAATTTATTATTTAAAAAATTATTATTCATTATTTATTAAATACTTAAACCGTGTTAATTTCTTTTAGATATGCATTTTCTTGACTTGAGATGAATATTAAAGGTGTCATTGGATTACTTATATAAATAAATTAATTCAAATGCTATCAAATTTTTCCAGGGCGTCATGGTTGGCATGGGGCAGAAAGATTCCTATGTTGGAGATGAAGCTCAGAGCAAGAGGGGCATACTGACTCTGAAGTACCCCATTGAGCATGGCATCATCACCAACTGGGATGACATGGAGAAGATCTGGCACCATACCTTCTACAATGAACTACGTGTGGCCCCCGAGGAGCACCCTACCCTGCTGACTGAGGCCCCCCTTAATCCCAAAGCCAACCGCGAAAAGATGACCCAAATCATGTTTGAGACCTTCAATGTGCCGGCCATGTATGTGGCTATCCAAGCTGTCCTGTCTCTGTATGCTTCTGGTCGTACAACTGGTACGCAATAAAAAAGTGAAGTAAATAAAACCATCCCTATGCCGTCCTCATTAATCATTCATTCATTCATTCATTATCTTCCGCTTATCCTCTATTAGGGTCGCGGTGGGGTTCCCCATGCCCATCCAGGGGAGAACGTCTCGGGCGCTGGGCAGACAGACCCAGGACAGGGCGCCAATCCATCGCTGGGCACACACTCACTCACACAGACACACTCTAAACGGGGCAATTTGGAGAATTCAATTAACTTGTTCCATGTTTTTGGACTGTGGGAGGAAACCTGAGAACCCGGAAGAAACCCACGCAGACACGAGGAGAACATGGAAACTCCACCCAGATGGGGATTCGAACCGGGAATCCCTAGCGCTGAGAGGCGAACGTGCTAACCACTAAGCCACCGTGCCGCCCCTCCTCATTAATCGACCTTCTTAATTCCTGCTGTTATAGGCATCGTGTTAGACTCAGGAGATGGCGTGACACACAACGTGCCCATTTATGAAGGCTATGCTCTTCCTCATGCCATCATGAGAGTGGACTTGGCTGGACGGGACCTCACAGACTACCTTATGAAGATCCTCACTGAACGTGGCTACTCCTTTGTAACAACAGGTAGGGACAACCTCTCCGCGATCTGACCCATGCAGACATGTTCAAAAACAAGTTGTCTAAACATCTGAACTTCTGCAGCTGAAAGAGAAATTGTTCGGGACATTAAGGAGAAGCTCTGCTATGTGGCGCTAGACTTTGAGAATGAGATGGCGACGGCAGCCTCATCTTCATCATTAGAGAAGAGCTACGAGCTGCCTGATGGACAGGTCATCACCATAGGTAACGAAAGGTTCCGCTGTCCAGAGACGCTTTTTCAACCGTCTTTCATTGGTACGTAACATGCAACTTTTCATTATCTATATAGTCTAACATACGCCTTACACTCTCTGAGCCAGTCAGATTAGATCATTTAGATCAACTTTAATTTACAACAAAATAACAATAACTTTTTAATTTTTATTTTTAATCATTTTTAATCTGTTTTTCATATCGTCTCCTCTCTGTATTATAAGCCATGTAATTGAGTATTGAGTAGTTTTTATTCTTTATATATATATATATATATATATATATATATATATATATATATATATAATATTCTTTCTTTTTAAAGTACTTCTTGTGATAGATAAATTGGGTGTATCTATAACTTTCCCAATTACTGTCACCTCTGCTGCTGAGAAATATGAATTTGCCCCATTGTGGAACCAATAAAGGATTATCTTCTCTTTATTACACTGACATCGTTAATGAATATCACTAATTCATTCAGGAATTTAGATTAAAAAAATTTAGATTTAGAATAAATCAAAAGCACATCTACAGTGCACAATCGTACCAACAAAAAGCATACGCCTACACATCAACCTCACTGTTCTGATCACTGATCAGTGCACGAGTAAACAATGTGTGGTTATTAAAATCACATGCAAGCAACTTAAAGATGTCAACTGAAACAATAAATGTAACCTGTGTTAGTTTATCTGTACTGCTGCAGAAACCTGATAAATGTTAAACTGATTTAAATCAACCAGAACTATAAAGACAATAGCAACATTTCCAGCGTAAAACAAATGAACACACTCTGAATAGAGAATTAATGCCAGGTGTAATGAGCGTCACATGACGCATTAGTCAAATTACAGTAAAACTGGTTACTTAACAAACGTCTGTTCTGTAATGTGGAAGGCACGGTGGTTTATTGGTTAGCATGTTCTCCTCTCAGCGCTAGGGATTTCCAGTTCGAACCCCAATCTGGGTGGAGTTTCCATGTTCTCCCTGTGTCCACATGGTTGATATGTATTTATTTTGTGTTGTCACAGGTATGGAGTCTGCTGGTATTCATGAAACAACATACAACAGCATTATGAAATGTGACATTGATATCCGTAAGGATCTTTATGCTAATAACGTCCTCTCTGGAGGCACCACAATGTATCCGGGTATTGCTGACCGAATGCAAAAGGAAATCACAGCACTTGCTCCAAGCACAATGAAAATCAAGGTCAGTATTACGTTCTATACAATTTTACTACAATGGCCATTATTATTTTTTTATATATAATTATGTATATAATTTATTTTTTCTTCTAGATCATTGCTCCTCCTGAGCGTAAGTACTCAGTTTGGATCGGAGGTTCCATCTTGGCCTCTCTCTCAACCTTCCAGCAGATGTGGATCAGCAAACAGGAGTACGACGAAGCTGGACCCTCAATAGTTCACCGAAAATGCTTTTAAAATAAAACAGTCCATCAACATTACTGCAGTTTTTAACAGCCATCATCGTCTGACACAAATGCCATTTTATGTTCTTTTTTTTTTATGTCTGTGCTCATATTTCATTTCAAATCAGGATTTCTACAGTCTGCTTACAAGTTTACACCATGGATGGGTCTTAAATACAGAACAAGATATGAAAAAATATTAAGATTTGCTCCATATTTAATAATGAAATCAATGGAAGTGAATTTTAATAGTTTACCTATGTTAGCAAAACATTATATTTCACACAGTATAACATACTTATAAAAAACTGTTCATTAAAAACCGAAGTGTAATAAAAATGTTTGTTCCAATTTTTTTTAAAAACATTTTAAAAAATCTGCCTACAAGCATATGATTTTATTTTAATAATTTACCCTATTTACCAAATATTTGACCTTTTTTATGAATTTGTTATATAAACATTATATAAAGAGGCAATAATGTAGATAATGTCCGTGTTGTTCTATGGGAATGAGATAACACTACAGAAAGGTCACTGTGGTTACATGGAGAGAGAGTCACAATACAGATAGGTCAGCCTTTTACAGACACAGGTCACTGGTGTAACATTTACCATTAAAAAGAGGTCAGTCTACTTACTGCTGGATAAACAAGATGGGTTATGATTGTTACAGAGAGATGAAATAAAACTACAGAGGGTTTACAGTCGTCTCACAAGTTGAACGTTACACTCACTGATATGTCACTGATGGAACACTACAGGCAGGTCATCCATCCATCCATTATCTTCCACTTTATTCTATATAAGGGTTGCGGGGGGGTTCCTCATGCCCATCCAGGAGAGAACGTTTCGGGCGCTGGGCAGGTACACTCAGGACAGGGAGCCAATCTATCGCTGGGCACACACTCACTCACACAAACACACTCTATATGGGACAATTTGGAGAATTCAATTGACCTTGATCCATGTTTTTGGACTGTGGGAGGAAACCGGAGAACCCGGAGGAAGCCCACACGGACAAGGGGAGAACATGGAAACTCGGTCGCGGGGGATTCCTCATGCCGATCCAGGGGAGAACGTCTCGGGCGCTGGGCAGATACACTTAGGAAAGGGCACCAATCTATCACTGGGCACACACACACACTAACACAGACACACTCTATATGGGGCAATTTGGAGAATTCAATTGACCTTAAGCCATGTTTTTGGACGTGGACACAGGGACAACATGGAAACTCCACCCAGATTGGGATTCGAACCGGAATCCGGCGAGGCGACTGTGCTAACCACTAATCCACCGTGCTGCCCCAGGCTCTATAACATTCCCTCAAAGAGGTCCAGCTCCCATTTTATTATAGCCATTAATAAATAAAATAAATGTCTGCTTCAATACTGATCCTTCATAAGTTCTAACAGCAGCTCTAACTCTGTACTATTTCTGCACTCTGTGTTCACTTTGCAGCTTAAAATAGAGCAGTGAGATGCAGTTGGGTGTGATGTGAATGTGCTGCAGGATTTCAGAGTATCAGCGGCTGCAAAAAAGGGCGGAGCCGGAGATGACGTTTCTATTTTTATCCACAGCAGTGATAAAGCGATTAGCGTCTCAAAGCCCTGTGCACCGAATTGTTCACAATAGCTGCCTAAAAGCCTTAGAAATAACTGTTACAAATAAAACAGTGGATCAAGACAACCACGTACACCGAGGACGGTGACTCCTGTGGGGTGAGAATTATTTCCAGAGCAACAAGTAGACTGCATGTCTTGGAGAAGGGGCAAAAAAACAACAACAAAAAAAAAAAAACAGGCCACATCCTGGATTTTAAGCCAATAACAGTTCACTGGCCACCCCCACTGCATTCTGGAGTCTATTTAATTTCAGCAGCAGCGCGCAGATCTGCGCGTCTCCATCCTCCCTCCGCCACAGAGAGCGAGTTTTTATTATGATAAGAAATAAGAAATTCCAAAAGCAAAGGTTTTTTGGGTTTTTTTTTTGTTGCTATTTAAATCTCTCCAAACCTGTGTTACCCGTGACGTATGAGGCGACTACCTAGTAAGGATTAGCAGTGGCGAGGTATTAAATCCAACCTCCCACCATCCACACCGCGACCTATCAACTTGATCTGTGGATCGAAAATAGGAGGGCTCATATATTCATCAGCACTCCAATTCAAGTAACTGTACGAGCGCCTGGTCATCCCCTGGCATTGCAACTGGGCACGGAGCAGAGTGAAAACGGTCCGATCGATGTGTTCGGACGCTAAAAACGGACATTTGATTCTAAACTAGTATTCTCTTTTCTTTGTTATTTTGTTCTCCGCGCATTTTGTCTTAAGTGCTGTGCGTTCTAGTCTCCGAATGAACAGCCATGGGGGAATGGACCATACTCGAGAGGCTCTTAGAGGCTGCTGTCCAGCAGCACTCTACTATGATAGGAAGGTAAGCGTGAAAATGAACTTTATTCCTGTGTTAGTGTAGAATAAATGGCGTGTTGTGATTTGGAGGGGATTTTTTTTGCAGCGGCAGGATCAGGGCGTGCGCAAAACCCAGCTCCACGCCGATTTAGCTGTTTAACGCGGAGTAAAAATTATAAATGCAATCAAATCAAATATAATGTCTCATTAAGTATAATACCTGCTGTAGATCGACACACGACGGTCTTTTATTTGATTTGCTCTTTATTTAGCACCAATAGCCGAACGTGCGTCAAGGCGCGCGGCTTTCTTTTCAGCACTGGACAGCTCCCACCAGCACCGCTGCTTCTATGTGGCGCTCTGATTTATTCAATTTACTAAATTAACAGCAAAGCATTTATATATTTGTCTCTTTATTTGTATGTCCGTAGGATCCTTTTAACAGTGGTGGTGATCTTCCGGATTCTAATCGTAGCCATAGTGGGAGAGACAGTTTACGACGACGAGCAGACTATGTTTATATGTAACGCGTTACAGCCGGGCTGTAACCAAGCGTGCTACGATAAGGCCTTTCCGATCTCACACATTAGATACTGGGTGTTTCAGATCATCATGGTTTGCACCCCGAGCCTCTGCTTCATTACCTACTCGGTGCACCAATCCGCCAAACAAAAGGACCGGCGCTACTCCACCGTCTACCTGACCGTGGACAACAAGGACAACGACCCACTGAAGAGGGAGGACAGCAAAAAGATCAAGAACACCATCGGCAACGGAGTGCTGCAGAACGCCGAGAACTCCACCAAGGAAGCCGAGCCCGACTGCCTGGAGGTCAAGGAGATGCCCAACGCCAGCCTACGGACCACCAAATCCAAAATGCGGCGCCAGGAGGGCATTTCCAGGTTTTACATCATCCAGGTGGTTTTCAGGAACGCCCTGGAGATCGGCTTCCTAGTGGGCCAGTACTTTCTGTACGGATTCAACGTGCCCGCCGTGTACGAGTGTGACCGCTACCCGTGCATCAAGGAGGTCGAGTGCTACGTGTCCAGGCCCACGGAGAAGACCGTCTTCCTGGTCTTCATGTTCGCCGTCAGTGGCTTTTGTGTGGTACTCAATCTGGCCGAGCTCAATCACTTGGGCTGGAGGAAAATCAAAACGGCCGTCCGAGGCGTGCAGGCCCGGAGGAAGTCCATCTACGAGATCCGAAACAAGGACCTTCCTCGTTTGAGCGTGCCCAACTTCGGGCGCACTCAGTCGAGTGACTCTGCCTACGTGTAGCATTGCAAAAAAAAAAAAAACACACACAAATATATATTCTAGGACGACTACAACGTGTCATCAGAGAAAATAACACACAGGGGGTCGTTCCTTTGGTGGGTGAATCCAGGATGCTAGAGATGCGCGTTTTTCTGCGCGCCTTTTGGAGCGCAGTCCACGGACAGCGCGCATTTACTCTCACACGGGCCGCTCGGTTGTACTTGAAGAGAGTAAATGCGTTTTGCACTAATTCAAATCAACTAAATCAAAGTCAACACCTTGGGCCACGCACACTGTTGCGCCCTGGACGGTGTTTCTTGTCCTAATGTCCTAAAAATCCACCGGCTTTTTCCTTCCCGTCATGTTTTAGCATTAAAACGCACAGCAGTTTGGGGGATAAGGGGGATCTGTAATAGACTGGGGGTCGAGTATAATCGTTTAATAAGCGAAATTTAAACTAGCTTCATGTGAAATGCGTTTCTTTTCGTTGCCTGTGTTGCACCGCTGACCTTAATGTATGTAACCATTCCGGCGCGCTAGTGCATCTGCTGCAAGCTTTCTACCTTTCCTTAATTTTCGACACACCAAAGCGCACAGCTTTCAGTTTGCTAACCGTTTCTCGCTTTTCGTGTAATTAAGTGCCATATTTGTACATAAAATGTATATGTATTCATGCAGATCGCTCTATATAAATATCTATAGAATCTCGAATAATAATTCTAGACATTATGGAAGCGGATTCCTTGCTCGGTTTGCTCAAAGTCGCACAGGATTGCTTGAACTGTAGTCATCGTGGAGTAAATAATAATGAAAAAAAAAAACATATACTTGGCATTTTCTTGCTTTTAACTGTGAAAATGCTCGGAGATACTGAAAAAGTGCTGGTCTTTTTTTTTTTTTTTTTGTAACACGATTAAATCTCTATTCGCCATAAGTACACAAATTATAATAGCACACGACATATTTTATACAAAAAGTATATATATATATATATTATATAGTGCTTAAGAAATCTAATACTGACAATGAAAATTTCCTCTGGTGCTACATTTTCATGAATCTGTCTGTGTATCCCAGACAAATCCAAAACCTTTTGGTCGAATTTAAAAGTGAAAAGAAAGCACACCAATGCTGTTTGCAGCCCTGAGACTTTTTCTGCATCCCTCTGTGACCCGGCATGCTTCTGAGATATTGGGTGACAAAAGAAAGAAATGTGCAGCATTATAGCCTTTAAAATCATTACTAGTTTATCATTGTCAGTAATATTTAGGATTTAATGTAATTGTTAATGTTTGTTCCATCTGCTCCTGATACAGACAAATTTTGATTGAATATGTTGAACATGTCAGATTTCCTATTTCTTTATGTGTTTCCTTGGATTATAAGATCGGGTGAAGGTCTGCATGTTTAAGAAATGTTTTTTTCTTTAGAAAGAATTTTGATGCTGCTGAGGGAATATGGAGTCTCAGCTCTGGTTGTTTGGGATTTGGTTGTTTTTTTATTCGATTTCTCACATGGCTCAAGAAATACTGCAATATAATAATTCCAGTGATTAGGCGTGGTGTGCTCTCTTCCTTAAAGTCAGCAAAAAAAAAAATTAAAGCATACAGTTGAAGCTGATTACGGTCTATGGAGTGAGAATCCAGGACGATCTGGGGGCGTGTTCACTGCAGCACCTGCCCTAATGACTCTGCAAAGCAATGCTGAAGATGGAGGAGCGAGTGATTCTCACATCAATCTTCAACTCGGAGGGGACCTTTAATGCGCCATGAGCTCAGAAATGAAATTACAAACAATCCAGCAGGGAAGAAAAATATTATGTGCCTGGTTGGCCGGACAGTGCAATGCCACCCCACACCCCCTTGTCCTTTGACTAACATTCCAAGACTGCATCTTCACCCTGAACCTGTGAGATACATTGCAAAGCTTACTGATCAACTGTTAAGAGCACACAGAACTCGAAAACAAGATGTCACTGAACCGAGCAGATTGTGATTGTGTATGCAATCCAAATGAAAACAAAGCTTTAATAAAAAAAAATCCCCTGATGAATGTGCAAATATTTGAAACTGTCTTCAATTCATGTGCGGAATTTATTCAGTTTTATGTTTACTGCAAATATATTGATTTATATAAGAAGGCAAGGGTATGTTGTGATGCAGTTGCATTATAGCTTGGTATAAGAATTCTGCTACTTTACTTAAGCCTTCCATGAAGGCTCAGACTAAATCCAATCGATCAAATATTATTAATCAGGACCAAGTCTTATTTAAAGATAATGTGATCTAATTACTGCTGAACAGAGTGAATTTTTAAACCTTATGAAATGTAAAAGTGCAAAATTCCAAATAAACTGTGTTATTCTTGAAATAGCCTCAGTGTGAATGCAGAAACCAACAAGACTCATCAGCATGTAACAATCCTGCTGATGCTCAATAACCAATCGAATGCTCCACTCATTAGCATATTAATGATTTTACATTTGATGGATGGCAGATTATTTATTCACAGATAGGAAAACATGTAAATGTGGTGTAAATGTTGGATGACACGATGTTTATGTACAAATTCTCATACAGAGGATATTAAAGGAGAATTAAATTTTCCGATGGCTGTGTCCTTGAAGTGGAGGACAAAACTCTGCAATGCACAACCGACTTGATTTTCCTCTACGAGCCTATTTGCTGCAATTATTATTTTAGACAGAATAGCTTTCAGGTTACTGAGTTAGTCACGATTCCATCCATTTAAGAATTTAAATCCTGTATTTGTCTGTTTAAATCAATGCTATTGAGTCATATGCAGCAGAACACAAACATGGACATCAGATTATAGGAACTACTTTCAATAACAAGGTTTAAGAGGGTTAATTTTTCTCCTTTAATTCTTGAGTTATTACATTATGTGGTAGAGCAGATTTGCTACAACTTAATTATATGATTTTAATCCAATTTTAACCAGCAATAATTTATAATTGAATGTACTTAAATAGTACACATTTCCAACAGCAGTAAAAGGTGTTTCCTAAATATTCCACTATAGAGATGTTAATTAAATAATTTTTAATAAGACAATAATCTGAGTGCGAGCAGTTTTAAAGGTTACATTATAATATATATATATATATATATATATATATATATATATATATATATATATATATATATATATATATATATATATTTAATATATTATGAGATATTTATTAGCTAGTATTAAAACTGACCGATCATTAACCAGACTAGATGCTGATCATTTGCTTTCCCACAATTTTAATTTAAAGTATTTAAATTGAAAAGTATTTTATTTTAAAGAAATCTGTTTTTGGAACATAATTTTACTTTTTGAAAAGCTATATAAAAATGTGTGGCATCACATCAAAAAAGCATAAATAAATAAAAAATAAAAAAAAAACATAGCTCCAAAATGTTTATATAATTCTACATAAGTGTCTGATATAATAACAAATACAGTGCATTACATTATTTAATTACTATGATATTTTTTTTTTTTACTGAAAAACAAACATAGCTGTAAAAATACACATCTAATGGACCTGCATCCAAACAGCATTAAATAACAACTTAATTTGAAGGCTCCATGCTATATTCAAAAAATAATGTACAGTAATTATTTCATTTTAAGTTTTAATTACCTTTTTGCTCAGAGGAGCTGGATGCTCAAACAAAAGGTAACAAATAGAAAAAGAAACAGTCTGTTGGTGTAATTACACGAGGAATTCTGTGTTTCGTTGAGCAAACCTCAGCTTCTAAAACCAGACCACGGTATTTATAGTTCAGAATGTGTGACCTTGTTTCTTAGGGGTAGATTTGAGGTTATGTAGAAAAATGTGCTTCATGTGACATTTAGTCAAGGTCACATCAGTGCACCTTAATCTACTCCACTAAACATGCTTCACGTTTAAACTCTATCTTCCTACCTCTCTCGCTCTCTCTCGCACATGTGCAAACATACACGTTATGAGATTAAGGATTTTTTTTTTTGCTCGTCAGTCTGAGGAGGTGACAGCAGATCAATTATGAAATGTAAATTTAAAATCACCTGGATTTCACGTCTTTATTTTTCATTACAGCGCCCTGACTAAATCCGCTTTGTTCAGCTGTGAATCCAACCCGACCTTAAACGGCCTCCTAATTCCATGACCCTTCTAATCATAACAAAATATTCAATAACAATCCCAAAATCACAGGACATTCTGGTTAAACACAAAAATAATGTTCACCACGCTGTTTGCTCACAAAACACAAAAACCAACAGTTGGAGCGGCGTTGATATTATCATCTTAATATTTTTCGGATTTTAGACTTTCATTCATCGCAAAATTATATAAAAAGATAACGCCAATGGTGCAGAGATGGAAATTAGATTCTGTGCAGCATAGTATATGATAAGGTGTAGTTTTTGTCATTGGTGCAAATATAATATCTGACTGAATAACAAACAGAAAAAGAAAAAAATAATTACGCAGGCATTTACACATGTACACTGATGAAGAGAAAATATATTATATATTATTATATATTAACGGGCGGCACGGTGGCTTAGTGGTTAGCACGTTCGCCTCTCAGCGCTAGGGATTCCCGGTTCGAATCCCCATCTGGGTGGAGTTTTCATGTTCTCCCCGTGTCTGCGTGGGTTTCCTCCGGGTTCTTCTCCGGTTTCCTCCCACAGTCCAAAAACATGGATCAAGTTAATTGAATTCTCAAAAAAATTGCCCCCTATAGAGTGTGTCTGTGTGAGTGAGTGTGTGCCCAGCGATGGATTGGCGCCCTGTCCTGGGTGTATCTGCCCAGCGCCCGAGACGTTCTCCCCTGGATGGGCATGGGGAACCCCACCGCGACCCTAATAGAGGATAAGCGGAAGATAATGAATGAATGAATGAATGAATATATATTAACAACAATGCACCACAAGGTCAAGAACACACTGCTCTGAAACTGTGAGATCTGTTATGGTTTATGTTTATTTATAGTTTTATTGATATAACAGATTTAAGACGGCAGGTTATTGTTAACGTGAAGAAATCTGTGTGTGATCTCAAAATAGAACACATCTGAATTCCGACATACATTCTCTCATACCAGATGTCACGGTGACTTAGTGGTTGGCATGTTCTCCTCTCAGCACTAGGGATTCCCGGTTCCAATCCCAATCTGGGTGGAGTTTCCATGTTCTCCCCGTGTCCACGTGGGTTTCCTCCGGGTTCTCCGGTTTCCTCCCACAGTCCAAAAACATGGATCAAGGTCAATTGAATTCTCCAAATTGCCCCATATAGAGTGTGTCTGTGTGAGTGAGTGTGTGTCCAGTGATAGATTGGTGCCCTGTCCTGGGTGTATCTGCCCAGCGCCTGAAACGTTCTCCCCTAGATGGGCATGGGGAACCCCCCCCCACCATCCCTAGTAGAGTATAAAGTGGAAGATAATGGATGGATGGATGTAGATTCACAATTATATTTCTACATTACAGCCAATAATGAAAATAATGAATTGAATTTATCTTTAAAAGCTGGGCAGAGTGAGCAGAATGAATATTTTGATTGAATGCTATTGGATAAGTAGATAAATTGTTAAAAGTAAATGATAAAAAGAGATGAATGACTGATAAAGGAATAGCTAAACGGTTTTTGCATAATGACAATTATCTTGATTTATTTTTTACAGCAAGTTGAGTTACTTTTCCGCATGCCCATCCAGGGGAGAATGTTTCGGGCGCTGGGCAGATACACCCAGGACAGGACACCAATCTATCACTAAACACACACTATACGGGGCAATTTGGAAAATTCAATTGACCTTGATCCATGTTTTTGGACTGTGGGAGGAAACCGGAGAACCCGGAGAGAACCCACGCAGACACGGGGAGAACATGGAAACTCCACCCAGATTGAGATTGGAACCGGGAATCCCTAGTGCTGAGAGGAGAACATGCTAATCACTAAGCCACCGTGCTGCCTTATTAAGACACGTTTAAGGAATTTTAATCTGCACAGAGTAATGTAATGAAATAGAACAGATTATGAGTTCAGGTCATCTCATCCAACATCCTTAACTGACCTGACAAACTCTCTTCTGGATTAAAGGCCAGAAAAACTCACAGACACACCTCAAAATGTTGTCCTCAAAAATGAGAGAGAGAGAGAATAATCTGAATTTCTTTCAGTATATTTTACTCCCTGCATCCCTCCCCCTCTGGCAGGTGGGGTGGACACCCCTGGCTGGCTGGCCAATTGTCTTTGATAAATGTATACGCTACGCACCATTGGGCAGCCAATAAAAATCGCAGCTCGACAAATTTTAATCAGCAACAAAGGTGCTCCCTGTCCGACAGGATTAGGACCAACCAGGCAGAACGGGAAAGGGTGGGCCAGACAGCGCTCTCGACAAATGTAATTATCCACGAGCACATTTCTGACAGACAGACAGGGTTTCCAGAATAATAACCAGCATGATGAAACATTTCCCTTATATCATCTGTTCAGGTTCTATTGATGTTCACAACAGCAGCATCTTTCAATAGATTTGTTTTCAGCGCCTCACTGTACATTTCTTTAAACACAGACTTCTCCACGTTCTCTTTCAATGGGGCACGTTTTCTTAACGGCTGGATTGAATGTGGTTTAACACGTTCACCTCTCAGTGCTAGGGATTCCCGGTTCAAATCCTAATCCCTGTGTCTGTGCGGGTTCTCTGGTTTCCTCCCACAGTCCAAAAACATGGATCAAGGTCAATTGAATTCTCCAAATTGCCCCATATAAATTGTGTTTGTGTGAGTGAGTGTGTGTCCAGTGATAGATTGGTGTCCTGCCCTGGGTGTATCTGCCCAGCGCCCAAAATGTTCTCCGCGATTCTCCAGCTTACTGATTAAATCATACATTGAACTCCCAGTTGGGCGGCATGGTGGCTTAGTGATTAGCATGTTCTCCTCTCAGCACTATGGATTCCCGGTTTGAATCCCAATCTGGGTGGAGTTTCCATGTTCTCCCCGTGTCCGTGTGGGTTTCCTCCGAGTTCTCCGGTTTCCTCCAACAGTCCAAAAACATGGATCAAGGTCAATTGAATTCTCCAAATTGCCCCATATAGAGTGTGTCTGTGTGAGTGAGTGTGTGTCCAGTGATAGATTGGTGTCCTGTCCTGGGTGTATCTGCCCAGTGCCCAAAACATCTCCCCCCCCCACTTGATTCCCTTGAGATTCTCCAGCTAACCGATTAAATCATACATGGAACTCTCAGTGGGGCGGCACGGTGGCTTAGTGATTAGCATGTTCTCCTTTCAGCACTGGAGATTCCTGGTTCAAATTCCAATCTGGGTGTAGTTTTCACATTCTCACTGTGTCCACGTGGGATTCCTCCGGCTTCTCTGGTTACCTCCCACAGGAATTCTCCAAATTGCCCCATATAGAGTGTGTTTGTGATTGAGTGTGTGCTCAGTGATAGATTGGCGCCCTGTCCTGGGTGTATCTGCCCAGTGCCCAAAACGTTCTCCCCTGGATGGGCATGGGGAACCCTAGTAGACCTAGTGACCCTAGTAGAGGGAGATAAAGCAAAAGTTAATGGATGGATGGATGGAACTCTCAGTTTTAATCTGACACCTTCTCAAATTCAGTATGCTGTGTTTTAAAAGCAATACAATTTTCTTATTGCTGAGAAATATAAAATATGGAACTCTATTTAAATAATACATTTAAGCACATAGACCCAAACGTCTAGACATCCGTCAACGTCTAGTCAAAACATATAGACCTTATAATCAACACTCAACTAATGAGCAGTGAGATGATCTCCTGAATTCTAATATGTAGTTATTTCTTCTCAAGTCTGTGTGATTAATCTCCTAGGATACTATAGACACATTCAATCAATTCCAGACAGTGAGATCGAGGATCAACATTTGAGCTCTTTTGAATCCACATGATTCTACTGGGGCTACATTTCTGCTGCAGTCTCAACAAAGTCTCAATAATAATGCTGCAAGGCCCCCTTTCCGCACAATACATGCAGCCGCTGTCTCTTGGGGCAGAATAAAGCTTCCCATCATCTCTCCTCACGTATTGGATTCCATTTTAACGTGTGATTCATCTGCCATCAGGCCTTCCATCCACATCAAATAGCTTCTATACAATTTACGAGTCGAGCTATTGTGCAGAAAAGCAATCAATCGGTTGAGCCCTATAGGAGCACCATACTCGAATTTAGATCAAAGTCGTGGTGAACATCATCGCAAGACACACCGGCTGCTTCAGCCTGACCACCGTTTGTCCATCTTCCGCTTTATCCTCTATTAGGGACGCGGGGGGGGGGGGGTTCCCCATGCCCATCCAGGGGAGAACGTTTCGGGTGCTGGGCAGATACACCCAGGACAGGACACCAATCTATCACTGGACACACACTCATTCACAAATACACACTCTATATGGGACAATTTGGAGAATTCAATTGACCTTGATCCATGTTTTTGGACTGTGGGAGGAAACTGGAGAACCCGGAGGAAACCCACGCAGACATGGGGGGAAAATGGGAACTCCACCAAGATTGGGATTCGTACCGCGAATCCCTAGAGCTGAGAGGAGAACATGCTAAACACTAACCACCTTGCCACCTTGCCAGTATGCTGTTCTTCTGCAAGAAGATGTGTCTTGGTCTGTCCATCTGTTCTTCATGGGGAAGCAGAGATTCTACTTCAGTGTAGAGCTGAAGTTCCAGAAACTCAATCAGATTTCCATCACTCTTGGGTGGCTTAGTGGTTAGCATGGATGGAACTCCTCTCAGCTCTAGGAATTCCCGGTTCGAATCCCAATCTGGGTGGAGTCTCCATGTTCTCCTCGCGTCCATGTGTCCACAGTTCAAAAACATGGATCAAGTCATTTGAATTCTCAAAATTGCCCCATATAGAGTGTGTCTGTGTGAGTGTGTGTCCAGTGATAGATTGGCGCCCTGTCCTGTGTGTATCTGCCCAGCGCCCGAAATGTTCTCCCCTGGTTGGGCATGGGGAACCCCCCCGCGACCCTAATAGAGGATAAAGTGGAAGATGATGGATGAATGGATAGATTCTAGTACAAAGGGCGGCACAGTGGCTTAGTGGTTTAGCATGTTCTCCTCTCAGCATTAGAGATTCCCAGATCGAATCTCAATCTAGTTGGAGTTTACATGTTCTCTCCGTGTCCGCATGGGTTTCCTCCGGGTTCTCCGGTTTCCTCCCACAGTCCAAAAACATGGATCAAGGTCAATTGAATTCTCCAAATTGCCCCATATAGAGTGTGTCTGTGTGAGTGAGTGTGTGTCCAGTGATAGATTGGCGCCCTGTCCTGGTGTATCTGCCCAGCGCCCGAAACGTTCTCCCCTGGATGGGTATGGGGAAACCCCCCTGATACCCCAATAGAGGATAAAGCGGAAAATAATGGATGGATGGATGAATGAATGCTCTATCATCTAAAAAAAGTGTACAACCCACGCAGCAATACTCCTACCCCCGTGGGGAGCAAAACTCCTACCCCAGTTTATACAGCATACCTTAAAACATTAGGGTGGCGGCGCTAGAGAAGCTGACTATACCAACTATGAGAATCGTTTCAAATAAATGCTCTTATCAAATAAATCCCAGAGGCTTTTAAGACGGAGTCCTCCATGCAGTCAAAAACACATTAGCCCGTTTATGAAGACATCAGCATGTCCACCTCATTCATCTGTCAAAACTGAACACATGCAGCAGCAATGCCTTCACTGGCCTTGTCTCATTTCTATAAAGCTACATGTGTCTCTATGCTTCTTTTCCTGAGTGATGGTGTCTGTCTTTTGCTGTCGGCTCCTCTTTGCCCACACAGCACAAGAGCTTTGGGAACTGCTGCCACAGAGCTGACTGCTCATTGTCAGCTTTTCTCCTCGTCATCAAATTCAGAGTCAAAACCCTAATGTCTCAAGCACAGCACATTCACTTAATCTTTTCAGCCTTTGTTTGCTGGGCTTGCTAGAGGAACAGTCTGCTGCTTGGTGGTGGTGAGCAGTCGCCATTCTTTACATGAGCCAAGCATTCTTATGTTTCTCGTGTGTTAGTATATTTACCTATTACACAGAAAGATAAACCCGATCCAGGCAAATGTATTTAAAAATCACAACAGAACATTAGAACATGGTCGGGAGGCTGCTGGTTATAGATTCAGAGCAATCTCTACGTTTCACTTGGAGCATTCAATTGACCTGATCCATGTTTCTGGACTGTGGGAGGAAACTGGAGAACCCGGAGGAAACCCATGTGGACACGGGGAGAACATGGAAACTCCACCCAGATTTGGATTCAAACCGGAAATCCCACAGTCCAAAAACATGGATCGAGGTCAATTGAACTCTCCAAATTACCCCATATAGAGAGTGTCTGTGTGAGTGAGTGTGTGTCCAGTGATTGATTGGTGTCCTGTCCTGGGTGTACCTGCCCAGCACATGAAATGTTCTCCCATGGATGGGCATGGGGAACCCCCCTGCGACCCTAGTAGAGGATAAAGTGGAAGATGGATGGATGCTTCATAAAGGGGTTGAAATTATAAAGTGTTGTTGTTTCACTAATGTTGTACTTATTATAATATTATGATTAATTTTAAAATAATTTAAATACACATTTCTCCTACTACATATGTAATTTCAATTAAAAAAAAAAATCAATGATGAAATGTTTATTGTGGGCGGCACGGTGGCTTAGTGTTTAGCATGTTCTCCTCTCAGCACTAGGGATTTCCGATTCGAATGCCCAACTGGGTGGAGTTTTCATATTCTCCCCATGTCCGCGTGGGTTTCCTCCGGGTTCTCAGGTTTCCTCCCACAGTCCAAAAACATGGATCAAGGTCAATTGAGTACTTCAAATTGCCCCATATAGAGTGTGTGTGTGAGTGAGTGTGTGCCCAATGATAGACTGGCACCCTGTCCTGGGTGTATCTGCCCAGCGCCCGAAATGTTCTCCCCTGGATGGGCATAGGGAACCCCCGCCGCGACCCTAATAGAGGATAAAGTGGAAGATAATGGATGGATGGAAATGTTTATTTATATTATTATACAGTACTGTCTAAGCGCTGGGCATCAAATCCCGATCTGGGTGGAGTTCCCATGTTTGCTCCGTGTCTGTGGGTTTTCTCCAGGTTTTCAGGTTTATACCCTCAGTCCAAAAACATGGATAAATTGGCTGCTCTAATTTGCTACTGTATAGTGTGTGTCTGTGCTCAGTGATGTATTAATGCCCTGCCCTTGGTGTATCTGCTCAGCACCCAAGATTGTTTTCCTAGATGGACATGGGGAACTTTCCCGCGAGCCTAGTCCCTAGTATAGGATTAGCCGGAGGATAACGAGATGAGATGAGATACTGTACTCCATCCTGTACTGATCGCCATCCTCTGAATTCAGTAAATCTGCGCTCTCTCCTATACTGCACAGGAATTGTTGCATAGCCTGATAATAGACTTATGATGGCAGCTCTCATGCTTCATGGGCTGAATAATGTCCCTAAATGCATTTAAGAATATTTCCAGTGCAGTCATCATTCCATGATACCACACTCATATTCTCAAAAGCATAAGCCTTACTGAACTAAATTAAACACCGAGATTCATCGTCATGCTACTCATCGGCAATCAAACCACAAAAGATGGGGTAATTAATATAATAAAGAGTTTAGTAATTAACCCATCAGCACAGAACATCATGAATTCTCATGCCTTATAAAATATATTGCAAATGAGAAGAGAAGATTTTCATATGAACAGACTTCATGAATAATTCTGTCTATGCCTTTCTGATTCAGGACGGGGATTGAAGCATCTCTTCATTCTTTTCATCCATCCACCCATTATCTTCCACTTTATCCTATATTAGGGTCGCGGGGGGGTTCCCCATGTCCATCCAGGGGAGAACGTCTCCGGCGCTGGGCAGATAGACCCAGGACAGGGCGCCAATCTATCGCTGGGCACACACTCACTCAGACATACACACTCTATATGGGGCAATTTGGAGAACTCAATTGACCTTGATCCATGTTTTTGGACTGTGGGAGGAAACCGGAGAACCCGGAAGAAACCCACGCAGACACGGGGAGAACATGGAAACTCCACCCAGATGGGGAATCCCAAGTGCTGAGAGGAGAACATGCAAAACCACTTAGCCACCGTGCCACCCTGCAACCAAACATAAATAAAACCAGATTCCATAGGTAGGAAATGAATTTGCATAATTTGCACTAATAGCCTACCGTATTTTCCGAACCATAAGGCGCACTGTATTATTAGGCGCAGTCTGAATTTCGGGGTCTATTTCTGTATTTGACCCACGTCTAAGGCGCACCGTACTATAAGGCGCACCGTACTATAAGGCGCAGTCTCAATTACGGACACTATTTCTGTACGGTACTTATTCTGTACGGCAGCGTATTATTTCCGCTTTCGTGAAAGCTCAGACAACGGTTACGGCAGAAGCCTCAGCCCAGGCGTCCACAATCTATTCACAGACGGTGGCGTAACTCGCCCGCCGCTGCCTCCGTGTTTTAGTAAACGTGTGTTCGCGTCTATCATCCATCGCTCCCACGCCGCCCGCAACTTTACTTTAAACGCCCTGTTTACGCCAATGTCCAGCGGTCGGAGTTCTTTATTTAATCCTCCCGGAATGACGGAAATCTCCGAATTCATTTTCTTCACTCGGCTTTTTCAGCAGGGACGCTGATGTGTGGAAAAAACCACCCGGTCGCACAACAATACTTTTATAGAATTTGGCACTCAGTACACGTATAAGGCGCACCGGATTATAAGGCGCACGTCCGATTTCTGGGAACATTTTAGGCTTTTAGGTGTGCCCTATAGTCCGGAAAATACGGTAATTATATAAGGGGCAACACAGTATTAAAGATGTTACCAGCACTCTACTATTACTATATTGGACCTTTTTCTGTCTTCAGAATGGCGGTCTCAGTTGCATAGATTTGCCCAGATGCTGGAAGCATTCCTCCTGGGTTTCGGTTCTTACCGACATGTTCGTCAGCTGCACGTCTATGCTGCAAATGTTCTGTTTTAACACATCTCAAAAGTGCTTTACTGGACTGAAATCTGGTGTCTGTGAAACATTTCAGTGCACTGAACATACTGTCATGTTCAATAAAGCAGTTTAATGTGATTCGAGCTCTGTGACATGGCGTGTTATGGTCCTAGAAGTGGCCATGTTAAGATGAGCACACTGTGGTCATTAAGAGAAGAATTATTATTAGGAACAATATTCAGGCGGGTGGCTTAGTGGTTAGCACGTCCACCTCTCAGCACTAGGGATTCGAATCCCCATCTAGGTTTCTGTGTTCTCACCGTGTCCGTGTGGGTTTCCTCCGGGTTCTGCAGTTTCCTCCCACAGTCCAAAAACATGGTTCAAGTCAATTGAGTTCTCCAAATTGCCCCATATAGTGTGTGTATGTGTGCATGTCTGTGTGAGTGTGTGCCCAGCGATAGATTGGCACCCTGTCCTGGGTGTATCTGGCCAGCGCCCGAAACGTTCTTCCCTGGATGGGCATGAGGAACCCCCCCGCGACCCTATATATAAAAATAAAGCGGAATATTATGAATGAATGAATATGCAGGAAGGCTGTGTTGCATAAAAGGTGCTCAATCAGTATTAAGAACCTCAAAGTGTGCAAAGAATATATCCCCCACACCAAAACACTACCACCAGCAGACTAAGCTTTGAAACAAGATAGAATGAACCCATGCCTTTAGGTTGTTTCCGCTAAATTTTGACCCTACCATCCAAATGTCACAGCTGAAATTGAGACTCATCAAACCAGGCAACGGTTTTCCACATGAGATTGGGTGTAAAAATCCCAGCAGATCAGCAGTTTCTAAAAATACTCATACCAGCCCCTATAGCACCAATAACCATGTCTTTGTTCAAAGTCACTTAAATCCTATTTTTTGCCAATTCCACTGATCAGTTTTCATTTTTGTAGGTTTTATAAACCATGTCCTCCTGTCTAAATGAATTTAAGTGCTGACATGTGATTGGCAGATTATATATGTGTGTTAATAAGCAGTTGACAAAATGTACCAAATAAGTGACCAGTGAGTTTATAGTATATAATAATTAATACATAAAACCAATGAATTAAATCTTAAAAAATTTGTCAAAAAGAAAAATACTACAATAAATTTCAGATAATTTAAATAATCAGCATCCAGCATTAAAAAGTAACATTAATCCATACATTATCTTCCACTTTATCCTCTATTAGGGTCGCAGGGGTGTGGGGGGGCTTCCCCATGCCCATCCTGGGGAGAATGTTTCGGATGCTGGGCAGATACACCCAGGACAGGACGGCAATCTATCGCTGGGCACACACTCACTCACACACACACACTCTATATGGGGCAATTTGGAGAACTCAATTGACCTTGATCCATGTTTTTGGACTGTGGGAGGAAACCGGAGAACCTGGAGGAAACCCACGCGGACACGGGGAGAACATTGAAACGCCACCCAGATTGGGATTCGGACCGGGAATCCCTAGTGCTGAGAGGAGAACATGCTAAACCACTAAGCCACTGTGCCGCCTCATAACATTAATTTTAAATGTAAATCAAAATAACATTTTACTTATGTACACATGCACGCCCCTTCTGACTAACATGTGACAGCCTAGTCTTCACTTCAGTCAAATGAGGAGAATGATGCTGATGGAATCTAATTTAATCTTTCTTTTTCTCTTTTTATGAACAAATACTGTATTCAAAGGTATTTTAACCTCGTATTTTACATAATTTCAATGAGGCTTAATTTTCAGATATTTACAATCCACTGTCTGCCTGCCGTTTTTTAAAGCATTGATTTATTCCTAAGCAAAGTCTAATGTCATTTAATTCTTAGGCAATTAAGCATCTGTCTCTTTTATAGAGATGAATTGAATTAAATGTCTACATTTGTAAAAAAAAATAAAAAAAAAACTAAACAAAACATTGATTTCAAGCATTTCTGAGTTTCATACATTTAAATGCAAGTGTATGTACAATTCTATATATATGTAGATCAAACAAACCACTGTTGGTTTCAAACATCTCTATATGAACTGACTCCAAAATACCTGACAGGTAGAGGAATTGGAATCTAAATGATGACGCATACTGTTCAGCACAGACCCGAATATTAATCATTTAAAGAATGAATGAACAGAATGCAGGAGGGCGTTAGTAGTTTCCACATGCAGTGCACTCTGCGGCAAAGAGCTGGAAGCACCTGGAGTGACTGCGGCAGACACTCCTATGGAGAGACTTCATCCTAGCTCTCTGCTCTTCTGGGCCAGTGGGAGTCTGGCTGCCAGTCATACTGCAGAGTCATGTGCAAAGGAGAGGACAGACAGCGGTAAAGATAGCAGAGAGGACAAGGTGACGGAATAAAGGAATAATTAAGGACCCATAAGTCAAATAATCTATAAGAAAAAAAAACTATATATATATATATGTATATATATGTATAAATAAATATAAATATAAATATAAACAAAGCCTGTAGGTGATCTAATGATGTACAGTTTGTCATCAGTACAAACAGAACACTGCCTACAGGATGCAAGTGACTAGATATTTTCAATGGTGGATTGTTCTCCATTTAGCAGGATCACTGAGGTGTTTAAAACTCCAGAAACCCAGCTGCACCTGATCCATGCAAAACCAATGTGTCAATATCACTGCAGCATAGAGAATAATACCCGCCAAATACAGCGATGCTCCCTCGCTCGCTGCTGCTGCTCCCTCACTGTCTCCTGCTTATTTGAACCAATGTCTTTTTTTATACTTATAGCAATTTTTCAGTTTAATCTGAGAATAATGTAGAGATTGTACACTTCACAGAGCTGCTTGGAAACCTTAAACATATAAAAACAGTTTCTCATTTTCCTCTTAAGCCTCTCAGTCATTTATGCTGATGCTAGCACACCAGCATTCATAAAGGTTAATAAAGTATTCATAATGCTTTTTAGCATTTATCATAAGCCTCTGTTAATGTGCATAGATGTTTAGAATCACAGTCATAACAATATGACATAAGGGTTTATAACACAAATTGCTATAATGCATTATAATATAAAGTTTGGATTCTTTAGAACTTTATAAATGATCAGTTAACATGATTTCACTTTACTTATAGTTTGTAAAATATAAAAGGGAATTTAGAATCTTATTATATACTGTAAGTAATTATTTACTATTATTCATGCAATCTTCTTCACAGAAGGAATAAATGCTAACAACCTGTATAGAAAGCTTATAAGCATTCAAAAATGATTATTAGCACTTTTAAAGTCATTTTCAGGAGAGACATTTATAAATGTAAATAAAATTTATAAAAAGCTTTTAAAAAAAAAATAAAAAAAAACATTAATAAACATATAAAACAAACATTTTACAATGCATTATGTCAGGTTACGTTAAAAAGTCCAATTCATATTCTTATAACACTTTATGAGTGTGGTTATGAATATTTTTACAAAAATTGAGGCTTATGACAACTGGTATAAAGCAAATACTTTATAGAGCTTTATGTAGTGTTTTTAATAAATTATAATATAATATAATAAAAATATATTATTATTTGCTGGCTGGCTTGTAAAGTCACAGCTGCTGTACAATCGATGCTACGGTAAAAAGGGATATTTTAAATACATAACTTATGGGGAGTTAAAGTGGGGAGTAAAATAAAGTAAATGGTTAATATAATTTAATAAACCAGTTCAATTTTGATCATGACCAGTCTTTGATACCCTCATTACTGTATAAAGAAATAATTGTCAGTTTCTGGATGTAGTGTTTGGATTATATTTCCACGCTTGACCTTATTGGATTTCAATGGCTTTGTTTTGAGTCTTCATTTCGGCGAGTCTTCCTTTATTTTTCCTTCTGGAAAAACATGGCCCATTTATTATAGGGCAATTATTGAAGCCTCAGTGAGCAGAATGATAGATGGAGCTTTGTTTTAGCCCGACCACTGCTGACACACATTATTCTCCCAGTGGTTCACCCGCTATTAGCCACTCAAATCACCACTGTTTACGACCGCTGGTCATCAAGCTGCACCACGCCACTATAATAATAAACCATAATCTAAAAAGCTGAAGTGCTAGAGCCAAATGAATATGTATAGTTGGCACATTTGCTGAATAGACTTCTTGTAATATATTTTTACATCATTATGCCACACCTCCTTTAAACCCCATGTATTGTCCATGTGATCAGTTCAACTTACAGTAAAGATGGACTTTGTAGTTTTACAATTCCTGACTGTAGTGAATCTGTTTGTGTTCTACAGTGCATACTGTGTACGTCCCCTTTACTCTGTTCTAATGGTCAGAACCCCAATAGGACCACCACAGAGCAGGGGTTATTACTATCCCATCAGTGTCACTAAGGTGGAGAAATTAAACTACAGCTGCACTACAGCACTAACCCCCCCCCCCACCTCACTGAGGGTCCTAAATAGACTGTGGAACTTGTGTATATATATATATATATATATATATATATATATATATATATATATATATATATATATATATATATAT
>JAFMOD010000210.1:1446679-1490502 GCA_019802435.1 Corydoras maculifer
ACCTAATATAGGACAAAGCAGAAGATAATGGATGGATGGATGGAGTGTGTACTCCAAAATCTTGCAGCTCCTGTTTAAAATAACCCAAAGCTCCTTGTCTCCTTGCATAGAATTTACTGAATACATAGAAATGCATACTACTTTGATCCTTGCATACTGGATTACGGAAGCATGTATCATACATGCAACCCAATTCCATGTCATAGAGATAATAAAAAAAATCTGAGGGATTAACTGCATGTGCTTTTACATGAAGAGGATGTGGGAATGTGACCTGCTTTGTCAAAAAGCTTATGTCGGGTATTTTACAGCATCCATCCTAGGAAAAAATAGAAGCCCGGCCATTGGAGAACTTAATCTTTACTATATTTAGTTAAGTCAGATTCAGCAGAACCTAAAGCAACCCTATGACACTTACAAGCAAAATAACAGCTGGAAACAACAGAGCTTTTCATTAATTAGGTTCACAATGACGATGTTAAACAGGTTTAAAGTACAGTAGAACATCCAACACCTTTAACTGGATTTTTTTTAAGAACCTGATTTTTTAAACATTAATTTCATAATTTTTGGAAGGTATTATTTCTTTCTGTACATCATTGCCATTTGGGAAAAGGAACCACCTGCTTTGCATCAAAAAAATTATAATAAATAAATTCATCAATCCATTATCTTCCACTTTATCCTATATTAGGGTCGCAGGGGGGTTCTTCATGCCCATCCAGGGGAGAATGTTTCGGGCGCTGGGCAGAAACACCCAGGACAGGACGCCAATCTATCACTGGCCACACACTCACACACACAGACACACACAAACACACTCTATATGGGGCAATTTGAAGAAATCAATTGACTTGATCCATGTTTTTGGACTGTGGGAGGAAATCCACGCGGACACGGGGAGAACATGGAAACTCCTCCCAGATGGGGATTCAAACTGGGAATCCCTAGTGCGGAGAGGAGAACATGCCAACCACTAAGCCCAATAATAAATAAATAAATAAATAAAAAAATAAAAAATAAAAATAAAACATTTATCTGCACTTTTTTTCCTTTAGCTATAAACAGCTGCTTAGGCTCCAATGCAACATCTTAAGTGTAGTGAGGTGTTTGGTTGTGTTTTTGCAGACAAAACCATTAACCACTTAGGCAACAACTGGCAAATAGTCACCAAAACTGACAACAGAATCCCAATTTCTACCTTAACATTTAGACTGTAGGGTTAAAACTTGGCATGAACGTATTCTGACTTGCCTCAGTAGTTCAGGCTGATGGTCTAATGATGGAGATATTTTCTTTGCACACTTTGGGCCGCTTTACTACCACCAGAGCATGGTTACATTACAAACATGAGGTCATTTAGAAGACGCTTTATCTAAAGACACTTACAGCTATCCCAACTTGATGGTCAAATACAATAGCCATGATACAGAACACCGAAAGCAATGACTGTTAAGGACTTTGCTTAAGGACCCACATTGAGAACTTTACACTAATTTCCCAAAATCCTAATCACTGAGCTTCTACATCACAGAGGAAAAACACTTAACATTTAGACTGTAGGGTTAAAACTTGGCATGAACGTATTCTGACTTGCCTCAGTAGTTCAGGCTGATGGTCTAAAAATGGAGATATTTTCTTTGCACACTTTGGGCTGCTTTACTACCACCAGAGCATGGTTACATTACAAACACGAGGTCATTTAGAAGACGCTTTATATAAAGACACTTACAGCTATCCCAACTTGATGGTCAAATACAGTCATGATACAGAAGGACTTCGCTTAAGGACCCACATTGATCACTTTACACTGATTTCCCAACATCCTAACCACTGAGCTTCCACACCACAGCAGAAAAACACTCAAAACTCTCAAATCTCTGACACTAGTTTTTAAAATGACGATGAGTTTACTTCACTCAGGTGACATTCACAATCACCAGTCTCCAGCATTTTTAACATGTGATAAAATGGGATGTTCATACCATGTTCAACCTCTGCAAAAGTGATGTCATCAGTTTCAGAGAAATTGTTATAACATCTTATTCAATCTACCTTAACAAAAATAAGGCAGTGGTAAAGGTAACAGTGCTCCACCAGAGTATTAACAATGATAAGCAATGAGCTTAGTGAGTATATGAGATCTAAACACATTATGTTACCTGCTGCCCAGTAAGTACAAGTCTGAAAGAGGTGCTTATTCATGCAGCCAGCTTTAAACATGATCAATTACACACACACACACACACAGAAACACACGATCAACCTTTTTTCTTTCTCCTGCATCCTGACATTATAGCTTTTTGCCTTTAAAAATTCATGTGCAGTAATATTTTATGTATTTAGTTATGCAGAGTTGCATGACTACCAGGAAACAAACCATAAAGCAATGTCAGGTATTCATAGCACCGGTAACTATATTAGAGACGATTAAAACTATACAGATTAAAACTATACAGACTAAATAATATTTTATTCTGATGTAAAATTTGCAGGTTCTCCCTGTGTCTGTGTGGGTTGGTTTTAATCTGGTAGCTATAGTATCTACCTCTAGTTCATAAACATGTAGGTTTGTGTATCTTTCACTTTATCCTCTACTAGGGTCGCGGTGGGGTTCCCAATGCCCATACAGGGGAGAATGTTTCAGGCGCTGGGCAAATAGACCCAGGACAGGGCGCCAATCTATCACTGGGCAGACACACTCACTCATACATACACACTCTATATGGGGCAATTTGGAGAACTCATTTGACTAGATGCATGTTTTTTGGAATGTGGGAGTAAACCGGAGAATACAGAGGAAACCCACGCGGCCACGGGGAGAACATGGAAACTCCACCCAGATGGGGATACAAACCCGGAATCCCTAGAGCCGAGAGGCGAACGTGCCAACCACTAAGCCACCGTGCCACCCTTGTCCACATACATTCAGATGCAAAATGTTAAAATCGGATCAAAAGCCTGGTTCATAATTCACACCTGATCTCATTCAGAAATAACCAGCAGAGCTACATGCCTTAACCAGCGCAGGGTGAGCGACACGGTACTCAGTGCCGTCCAGCTGTGCTCCGTTGCCAGTTCACACTGCACTCCCACTTCTCTCATTCAGTCTTGTTGCTATGACACTTCAGGCTACCTTTGAGGCTGACAGCATGTGAGAGTGTGGCTGCATAATGAGGGGAATCAAAGGCCAAATCCGCCTCACGACATCACTCTACTGTCAGCATCACACTACCACACCCTCAACACTAACCATCATCATTACTAAAGCATCAGACGATAATAACGAGATTCTGATGTGTGCGTTGACAATCTATACGCCGCTCTATTGTCGTTGGCTAAAAGAATTATACACTTGCAATCATTCATTTACTTTAAGCCACTCATCCTAATTATGGTGGCAGGGGTTGCTGAAGAAGTCTCCTAACTTGGACAGGGTACCAATCTCAGGGCAGAAACCCAGACTAACATCAAGAACACTTTTATTAGGGTTTAAATGTAAAGCCAAATGCATCAACAGACACTTAAAATGCAGATAGTTTAGAATCATTAAAGAATCGTTAAACTTTAATTTGTTAAGTTATTTGCTCATGACTAAAATCTGTTCCGGGCAACACTGAACAAATTAGGTTCACCTTCCTAAATTCCATCCATCCATCCATTATCTTCCTCTTTATCCTCTATTAAGGTCGTGGAGGGGGGGCGGGGGTTCCTCATGCCCATCCAGAGGAGAACGTTTCGGGCGCTGGGCAAATACACCCAGGACCGGGCGCCAATATATCACTGGACACACACTCCCTCACACATACACACTCTATATTGGGCAATTTGGAGAATTCAATTGACCTTGATCCATGTTTTTGGACTGTGGGAGGAAACCTGAGAAACCCACACGGACTCGGGGAGATCATGGAAACTCCACCCAGATTGGGATTCCAACAGGAAACCCTAGAGCTGAGAGGAGAACATGCTAATAACACTAATCCACCATGCCGCCCTTCCTAAATTCAAAAGTCATATTTTAAAATGTTTACTCTCATGTTTACTAACCCTTCCTTCAGGTCACATGGTTTTTCCTTTGTCTCTGTTTTCTTTGTTCTTTCGCAATTCCCTAACGTTGGTACTGAATATCATTTAAACACTAACAACTGTGGCATGCTGAAACCTTTCTGTAGCCTTTCCCTGCAGTGTAGGGAAATGTATTTTTACTTTTAAGCTCATTACTTCTTGCTTTAAAAAGCTTATGGTCTGAAAGCGTGCAAATGAGTAGAGGTGCATGACTGAATTACTAGGTTAAGACAATGTCAACCTTAATCATGCATTTCTAAACGCCTGCACAAAATCACCTCAATTAACTGAGTACTATTCATCACTGGAGTAAATAAGCAGTAAATACATATTATTCTGAGCCATCCATATTTTAGATTAGCCATCTGAATATTTCCCCCTTAACTGCACCACCCACACATGGCATTACCTCAAAAAGAGTGTTGGCATTCTGCATACAAATGTAACCTTCTCCTGCATGTTGGTTATGAGTTTCTCTCCACACGCTGAACTAAGGGCAGGGGAAACTAAACATTTATCCATTCGACTGCAAACAGCTCTGAATCAGAGTGAAAAATAAATGCTGCATGCCATCTGGATAGAAAAGCCTAAAGAGACAGCTCTGCTTATTCTGTATGTAAGGGGATGAAGTGTTTGCTCAGCTTGAACTGTCTGTCAAAATCTAATTACCAGAACAGTGGCTGGAACTGGGTGTCCAAAGACGCCCGAATATATACACAGAAAACATTATAATCACCATTGCTGTTATAAAACAGATGAGAAAATAAATGTAAACACATGAGAGAGAGAGAGAAAGAAACACACACACACACACACACACACACACACACACACACACACACACACACACACACACACACTACTATCTAGTCAAGTGAAGAGGCTTGTATTGTCATTCCAAACAATTTTGGACAAAATTATGTTTCACCAGATGAAACTGAGTATCTAATAAAGTGGCTGGTGACTGTAATATATAATATAATTATATATAGTAGATAATTTAATGTGTGGATCGCACGATGGCTTAGTGGTTAGCATGTTCTCCTCTCAGCACTAGGCATTCCCAGTTCGAATCCCAATCTGGGTGGAGTTTCCATGTTCTCCACTTGTCCGCGTGGGTTTCCTCTGGGTTCTCCGGTTTCCTCCCACAGTCCAAAAACATGGATCAAGGTCAATTGAGTTCTCCAAATTGCGCCATATACAGTGTGTGTGTGTGTGTGTGTGTGTGCCCAGCGATGGATTGGCGCCCTGTCCTTGGTGTATCTGCCCAGTGCCCGAAACGTTCTCCTCTGGATGGGCATGGGGAATAGAGGATAAAGAATGAATGAACGAATATAATGTGTGTGTATATGTATATATATATATATATATATATATATATATATATATATATATATCAATCCATTATCTTCCGCTTAATCCTATATTAGGGTCGTGGGGGGGGCAGATACACCCAGGACAGGGCGTCAATCTATCGCTGGGCACACACTCACTCACACTCTATATGGGGCAATTTAGAGAATTCAACTCACCTTGATCCATGTTTATAGACTGTGGGAGGAAACCGAAGAACCCGGAGGAAACCCACACGGACACGGGGAGAACATGGAAACTCCACCCAGATTAGGATTCGAACCAGGAATCCCTAGTGCTGAGAGGAGAACATGCTAACCACTAAGCCACCGTGCCGCCTATATCAGGAGTACATAAAAAAATACTGTTCTTATAAAAAAAAAATATATAGACAACATTTGCATAATGACAAGTATTCCATTCTCCTTAGGATTAATAAAGCAATTAACTACAAAATAGCTGTGATTAAATCACATTGTTCGGCACAGCATACAACCTTCACTAAATCACAATAACACACAGCTGTGTTAAAGATGCCATGGATTCATTAATTTATTAATACATATATCCTGTTTGTTTTATTCTGAATAATCTTTGGTCTGCTTTCGCTAGAATAGAATAGTAAGATGAAAAGAACAAGGTAGGAATTTTTACAGACATGCAAAATAATCAAAGCCCTTAAACATTCGGTTCTGTTTCGTTAATCAAGCAAAAGACTTGAGTCATGCTCTAACAGTTGAATTCTATTCTATAGAGCACATGGATGAAACTACACGCCTATTTACGGTAAATTCATGTTTTATTCATTTCCGTTGCCCCAGGTGAATCAAATTAAACATCTAGCCATGTATTTTAGAAAACTGTATATTTTTAACTTTGTGGGAAGGCCACATACCTCAGTGCCCAAAGCAACACTGACCTCAACCCCATGTAATATAAATATCCCAATAACTTCATCCATATAGTGTTTCAGTCACCGATGTGAATTTAATTATCTAGTTTTAGCCCTGTGGTAGTTTTGATGATGTTTTTTTTTAATAATTGAGGAATATGTTATATTATAGGTTCAAATGTTCATTTACTAGTAAAACAATTACATAATAAACAAAAATGGCTTAATTTCCCAAAAATCTAAAAGCAAAGCACCATCAGGGGAGCTGTAGTTGGTGTTATTGCTATGAGCCCCATCTGTACCGATGTTGTTTTTTGCAAACTCAAACAATTTCTGCCACACATTTCACTGTATCAATAAAAACTGCAGCCATGACTCTAAAGCCATTTGGTAACCTTATTAAGAATTCATTGGCTGTTAATGAGGAGCGCTAACATTAATCCTTTCATTACGATACAGCGTGGGCAGGAGGAAGACGTAGCTTAAGTTGCTCTAGGCTGAAATATTAGCTATGGATCATCCACCATGTACTGTTCCTAGATCAGTTTCTGTTGATCCTGTTTCCAATTCTGACCATGACTTTTCAACTGACCCCAGACCATCAACTAATGGGATAATGTTCATTTGTCACAGATAAGAAAGCCCCTAGAGACATGTCTACAGTCTTGATAAGACACTTTGTCTACATCCTGTCCTGCTATCTCTATAGTCAGCTCTCAAGGGATCACGGCCCTGAAAATTAAGAGAAGGACTGGAATGAATCCCGGAGGACAGCTCTCCAGTGCATTTGCCAAAAAGTGTGCACCTGCCCAGTGTGTTGAAAAAAGCTGATCTGAGCATTGCACTACCGCAGCAAGCATCATCCTGCACATCCAAAGGTGTGCCGGATGAAGCTCGTGCCCTAGCAGGGTATTACCTGTCACTTGGGAAAGCAAAAAGCATGAGTAAAATCCCTGACCCTTGCAGTTCCCATAGCACAAGGTCAATGTATTTATAAAGCAAAGGCTTAAGTTACTGTGACGCTGACCTCATGGGAGAGAATGCTGATGTGTCGGCAGACAGGACTCACGAAAAACAAAATATATAATACATTGATGAATTTAAAATATTACAGGAGTACATTCTAATGACATTCAGCACAAAAACAATTCCAGAGTAACATATTTGTTTGAACTTAAATGATATTCCACAACTAAAATACAGATGCAATTAATGATGTGTGAATGAGATATTATATTATTATACACACACACACACGTGTGTATGCACATTTTATATAAATAAACCATATATATATATATATATATATATATATATATATATATATATATATATATATATATATACACGTGTGTGTGTGTGTGTGTGTATGTATGTGTATGTTGTGTATGTACATTTCATGCACACACATATATAAACTATATATATATGTGTGTGTGTGTGTGTGTGTGTGTGTGTCTATATATTGTGTATACATACATACATATATACATACACATATATATATATATATATATATATGTATGTATGTATGTATGTATGTATGTATGTATGTATATACGTATACACTATATTACATATAGTGTATACATACATACATAATACGACTAATCTAGCATTAGAGAGAAAAAAAAATTAACTCCATACAAAAAATAGCCAATTTGCTTCAAAAATAACACTGAGGTTAATAAAATGTAGTTCTTATGAATAGTTGTGCTTCTCAAACCTGCGCTCACATACCTCATGTGAATAAAGCCTGAAATGTCATATTTGACTGACGTTTTCTTGTGTGCTGAAGGACAAGTACATTTTTTATGGACCCATTTACTATCAGCATGCTTGTCACATGATGAGTATATCTGAGACGGGAGCCTAAGCCAAATGTGGTATGAGAGAAGGACTTCTGTATTACCAGACAATGCAATACCACACAGGCATCTCATCAACCTCTACAGAAGTGCTGTGCAAGCAATTTGTGCCTTTAAAATAATGATCAATTATTTATATTTATAATTGATCATTAAACTTCACAGTGAGCAGTGCTGTCAGCTCAATATATTTCTCTCCATGACTGTGCAGGTTCTTCTGAAAGCCAGGATCATCCACCATTTTAAAACATGCAAATATCCATCCATCCGCATTCGTCTGCTTTATCCTCTACTAGGGTCGCGAGGGGGTTTCCCCATGCCCATCCAGGGAAGAATGTCTCGGGCACACCCAGGACAGGGCGCCAAAAAAACCTTCTTCACTAGTGCATCATAGAAGGTACATGGCACAATATTGCTGCTAAGCAAGTAATAAGTTGCTGCATTATTAGGTGCAAGGACAAAAAAGAATTAATTTGATATTTGTGACAGTTCTGTGTCTGTCGATGCTCGCAAGTTGTTTAATTCTGCTGCGGAACTAAACCCAGCTCTCACGTGATTCTGGGGCTTTATGAAATTGCAGACCAGGTCAGTAATGTTAAGCCCATGGCTCTGTGTGGAGTAAACCATCTGTTTGCTTTATAAGGCACGCATCAGTGGGAAAAGGCTACTGAAGTACCATTACTGAGCAGATGTTATGATATATTAAGGACCATTTCCAGCACAGCCAAATTAAATCCAGAGTGTTGTGTTAGAATTTGTATTAGCACTGTTCTATTTTATAAAAATTCATAAACACGGAATTTGTTTCAGATATGTGTATTGAAAAGAGCATCTAATGATGTACATGTTCTGAATGCTGTATGATGAGTCTACGGTATCATCCATCCATCCATTATCTTCCGTTTTAGCCTCTACTAGGGTCGTGGGGGGGTTCCCCATGTCCATCCAGGGGAGAACGTTTCGGGCGCTGGGCAGATACACCCAGGTGTGTTTGTGTGAGTGAGTATGTGTCCAGTGATGGATTGGCGCCCTGTCCTGGGTGTATTTGCCCAGCGCCCGAAATGTTCTCCCCTGGATGGGCATGGGGAACCCCCCCACGACCCTAATATAGGATAAAGCGGGAGATAATGAATGAATGAAAATAAAAAAGGGGGAAGGGGGGGTGCAGGATCAGATAACGATCAGGTTTGATAATTCTACAGTATAGCTGGTTTTCTTCATATCTACTGACTTGTGGTGTTTCTCTCATTTGTAAGTCGCTTTGGATAAAAGCGTCTGCTAAATAAATAAATGTTAATGTAATGCAATGAAAACAGGACAACAGCATTTATTGTCATACATTATGCATGCATTTCAGCATATTCACTTATAATAATCTGTAAGAATAACAGCTTCACCAGTGAGCAACTTTAATAGGATTCCTATATTTAAAAATCCTGTATTGTTGGCATTAACGTTCACCTACAGAACATTATTATTATCTTGTGATATCGTAAGTACACACTATTTGCAGCAGTACTTTTTATTAATTTATGTAGATTCTACATTAGTGCAGAGAAGCCTTTTAGTGGTAGAGCAGTAATCTGTTACCATTTTCAACTGATGTTGTACAATTTAAAATCGTACAGCTCACGAATAGACTGTGAAACTTGTTGGGAACTAGCTAAATCTTCCAGAAAAACACTGATGAAACATTTACAGAACATCCATCCATTATCTTCCACTTTATCCTCTATTAGGGTCGCTGGGGGGTTCCCTATGCCCATCCAGGGGAGAACGTTTCGGTCGCTGGGCAGATACACCCAGGACAGGATGCCAATCTATCACTGGGCACACACTCACACACACAGACACACTCTATATGGGGCAATTTGGAGAACTCAATTGACTTGATCCATGTTTTTGGACTGTGGGAGGAAACCGGAGAACCCGGAGGAAACCCATGTGGACACGGGGACGACATGGAAACTCCACCCAGATTGGGATTCGAACCGGGAATCCCTAGCGCTGAGAGGAGAACATGCTAACCACTAAGCCACCGTGCCGCCCATTTACAGAACATTCAGAAGCTTTGTGAACGATTGTGTATACTCAAAGAATCAAACTCAAGTAAAAGCTTTAAAAAGGCCTTTACAAAATAGGTAGATCTGGCCGGTAAATCTGATTGGCTGAGCTCTTTGTCCACCATGGCATAGTTAACAATGGTACATGATTTAAATTAACGTATTATACATCATGCATTGACGGACAGCACGGTGGCTCAGTGGTTAGCATGTTCTCCTCTCAGCGAGAGGGATTCCCGGTTGGAATCCCAATCTGGGTGGAGTTTCCATGTTCTCCCCGTGTCCGTGAGGGTTTCCTCCGGGTTCTCCGGTTTCCTCCCACAGTCCAAAAACATGGATCAAGGTCAATTAAATTCTCCAAATTACCCCATATAGAGTGTTTCTGTGTGTGTGTGTGAGTGTGTGCCCAGCGATAGATTGGCGCCCTGTCCTGGGTGTGTCTACCCAGCGCCCGAAACGTTCTCCCATGGATGAGCATGTGGGAACCCTCCCGCAACCCTAGTAGATGATGGATGGATATCATGCAATGATACGAATGTAAAACGGTGTGTTATTGTCAATAATTCTACAGCTCTACCAATGGCTCAGCCAATCAGATTTAAGGACTGGAATTACATGTTTAATAATACAGCCATGAAGCACTAGTTGTTGTGCATTATGGTAAATAAATCACTCAGTGTTGTCAACATAGTAACATTTTAAGAGCCACTACATTGAACTAATACAAAAGTCTTGCAAACATTCGAAATCAGTTTTTTGTTGTTGTCTGATTTCTGACTCCTCCCTCTTGTTGACTCTGATATATTTAAACTGAACCAAGAAATACTTAGCTAAATCAGGCAACCATAATCGTTTATTAACAAAAGCCTGGGGTTACGGTCATAAAACAATGAGGTGTGTGTTTACAGGCAGGAGGTGCAAAATTGCATAAGCAGAAGCAGGTGATGAAGTGGTCAGACCAACAGTATCAAACCCATCAATGTCCATTCATCACGACCTGCCGCTGGATTTATAGACCGCTTGGCCGCTTCACCATGTGATGGCTGGAACCTACAGGAGCCATGTCCATGACTTATAGCCTGGGCTAGACCTGAGCTGAAATTTATCTACCGTCTGAAACCCTGCTCGGGATCTCTCTGAATCTTATCCTGATGAATGTCTCGAATCGATAAACTGATGGAAAGGAAAAGATTAATACGGGTAAAATTTACAGATGTAGATCTGTGAGCTTCACTAATGGGCAGACATCAGTCTCTTTATCCATCAGTGATGACTTAAAGCGCCTTTAGTTTCTGAGAACCACACTAGGACGGAGAAAAACTGATGAAAGGCTCTACCACAATGCCATTCTATGGAATGATGTTAGTCATTTAAAAAAATCAGCATATGATAAAAGAAATCATATCTCTTGATATGCTGCCTTTAATGAAATCAAATGTGAAACTATATTTTAGCAATTTAAGTGTTTAAATCTCTAACCTAACTGCCTGGCATATTTATTTATTCGAGGATCAAGGATTTTGATTGTCACATCACCAAGTAGGGCGGCACTGTGGCTTAGTGGTTAGCATGTTCTCCTCTCAGCACTAGGGATTCCCGGTTCGAATCCCCATCTAGGTGGAGTTTCCATGTTCTCCCTGTGTCCGCGTGGGTTTCCTCCAGGTTCTCCGGTTTCCTCCCACAGTCCAAAAACATGGATCAAGTCAATTAAGTTCTCCAAATTGCCCCATATAGAGTGTGTATGTCTGTGGAAGTGTGTGCCCAGCAATAGATTGGTGTCCTGTCCTGGGTGTATCTGCCCAGTGCCCAAAAAGTTCCCCCCTGGATGGGCATGGGGAACCCCGCCAGGACCCTATATATATTTTTATAGGATAATGCAGAAGATAATGGATGGATGGATGGATGGATGCCTAAAGACCAGAACCAGCCAGTTTAGAGACAGCTTCTTCCCCCAGAAAAGGCAGTGGCTAGGGTGAGTGAGGTCCTTAATGATACCACAAGATTTCCTCAGACAGCGGTTTTTACTGCACCATACGCACTTCCCTTTGCAGGGTATTCATTCATTATCTCTCGCTTTATCTTATATTAGGGTCACGGTGGGGTTCCCCATGCCCATCCTGGGGAGAACGTCTCTGGCGCTGGGCAGATAGACCTGGGCACACACTCACTCACACAGACACACTCTATATGGGGCAATTTTGAGAATTCAATTGACTTGATCCATGTTTTTGGACTGTGGGAGGAAACCGAAGAACCCGGAGGAAACCCACGCAGACACGGGCAGAACATGGAAACTCCACCCAGATGGGGATTTGAACCGGGAATACCTAGCGCTGAGAGGAGAACATGCTAATCACTAAGCCACCGTGCCGCCCTGCAGGGTATTATATTTATTTATTTAGTGTGATACGAAAGACGAAATCTACGCAGAACATAGTGCACAGTATGTGACGAACATACAAACTCCACGAGGAAAGGACCCAAGCCACCATCCTCTTTGGAAATCTATGCCAATATCTTTAAATCTGTGGCTCGAGTGGCTCACTGAGTCATCATGCTGGTCATATAGCAGTAAAACCCTAAAGAAGAACGTCAGGCATCTGTCTGGGAACTGAATCTCAAGAGAAAGTAGGTCGTGCAGCAGTTAATCTACTGAAGTGTAGTTAATGGAAAAAAAGCTAAATGATTTAGTGAGGCCACAGTAACATCCTGACTTCAGTACTAAAGTCAGCTGACTGTGGAAAACTTACCAACATCTCCGAGCTGAAGCTGTTCTGTTGGATGATCGGTCTAACATTACCCAAAATCTGATAAAGGCTAATAAAGTGGCAAAGTGAATTATTTGCCTACTGGAGGTGCCGAGGTGCAAACTTAAGTTCAGAGAGGACCGAGCCTTTTCGATCGCGGCCCCCAAGCTTTGAAACGACCTACCTGTATATATTAGACAGGTCTCTTCACTGTCCATTTTAAAATCTAGTCTTAAAACACATTTTTACTCTCTGGCTATTAACACACTGTGATTTTACATTGGTTTTAATAACATTTTAGTGTTTTACTTGATGTATTGTTTTATTGTTTATATTGTATTCTTGTTTTTTTATAATTTCAAATTTAAACTATGTACAGCACTTTGTTGCAGCTGCTGTTGTTTTTTAAAGTGGTTGTGGTGGGCAGCCTTGAATACAGCACCGAGGAGCAATTGGGGTTAGGTGCCTTTCCCAAGGGCACTTTAGACATGGTACTTGGTGGGTGCGGAAATTGAACCGGAGACCTTCGGGTCACAAGGCTGTTTCCTTAACCACAAGCCCATGACTACCCTTAATCAACAGTTTCTTAAAGATGTTAAGTTGGGGTTTGTTTAGCTGCTTGTAAGGCTAATGGGAACATCCATCCATCCATTATCTTCCGCTTTATCCTCTACTAGGGTCGTGGGGGGTTCCCCATGCCCACCCAGGGAAGAACATTTCGGGCGCTGGGCAGATACACCCAGGACAGGGCGCCAATCTATCACTGGGCACATACTCACTCACACAGACACACACTATATGGAGCAATTTGGATAATTCAAATGACCTTGATCCATGTTTTTGGATTGTGGGAGGAACCCGGAGGAACCAACGCGGACACGGACGGAACATGGAAACTCCACTCAGATTGGGATTCGAACCGGGAATCCCTAGTGCTCAGAGGAGAACATGCTAACCACTAAGAGACCGTGCTGTCCTAATGGGAACATTCATTCATTCATTCATTATCTCCTGCTTATCCTCTATTAGGGTCGCGGGGGGGTTCCCCATGCCCATCCAGGGGAGAACGTCTCGGGCGCTGGGCAGATACACCCAGGACAGGGCGCCAATCCATCGCTGGGCACTAATGGGAACATAGTGATGTTAATCAGTCATGTACCACTGAATAAGATTATTTTGGCTGGTTAACATTTAATAAAGTAAAACAATTATCAGCCAAAATAGATTATTTGGACTGAATCATATTTCTTTGCATAACCGTAAAATTGTGAGTGCATATTAATATAAGGTGGTTAAGGTAAAATCATCTGCAGGTACGGAACAAAAACCTTACACTAATACATTGTAAAAGTCATGTTTTTCAATTAAGAGGAATTAATTAAAAGTTGAACAAACTGTGACTGGTTGAGGTCCCGGTGGGCTGCACTGCCACAGGCAGACCTACAGCTTCATAATACCTTTAATTAATTTCTTACAGCTGCAATATCAAGACAGTGGAACTGAGTGCAGCATCATAGATGAGGCATAGACACATTTAAACCCTATCATATAAAAATCAACACTAAATGTAAATGTACCTGTCTTTTCCAAATGTTTATTATGGGATATTTAACATGACATCAGCTATATAACATGAAGAACAAACTAACACCAGGTCTCCATCTCCATCTTCTCCTCTACTAGGGTCACGGGGGGGTTCCCCATGTCCATCCAGGGGAGAACGTCTCGGGCGCTGGACAGATACACGCAGGACAGGATGCCAATCCATCACTGAGCACACACTCACTCACACAGACACACTCTATATGGGGCAATTTGGAGAATTCAATTGACCTTGATCCATGTTTTTGGACTGTGGGAGGAAACCAGAGAAGATGGAGGAAACCCATACGGACACGGGAAGAACATGCAAACTCCACCCAGATTGGGATTCGAACCGGAAATCCCTAGAGCTGAAAGAAGAACATGCTAACCACTAAGTCACCATGACTAACACCGCCCTAACACCAGGTCGATTTACTTAAATACTAAAAATCTGATTATATATGCGGTATGTTAACAAATAGCACACAGAGAGGAGCTGATACAAATCTAAATCATAAGAGCCTCCATCATGTCAATACATTCTCTTCTTCTTTTCTGAATAAGAGCTCATTCTTGCATGGCATTTTAAAAGTGCAAATTATAGCAACCGCTAATTGCCCCCGGTCCCTGCACATCCCTCTCACAGTGATCCATAGGAAATGGGAGAAAGAAAGGGGGGGGGGGGATGTTGCACTCCACAGACAACTAGCACAGCCCCTGGGGCAAATAGGACAGGAAGGGTAGTTGATGTATAACACACCAACACTGCAGTGCAGAAGGCTTTCCTTCCACTTGCTTTACACACACTTTTGTCTTTGTGTATTATGCATGTGGGGACTTCTATTTATTTCATAGGGAATTTGACAAACAATAACCATATATATTACTACCCTGCAATTAAGCATAACCTTACCCTAACCTTAACCTAACCATAACCATACAACCTGATATCACTATAAAACTGACTAACTTGCAGTCCCCACAATAACAAAGCAAACACACACACACAAACACACACTTGTTTTTGTGTATTATGCATGTGGGGACCCCCCCCCCCCCCCCCCCCCCCCCCCCCCCCCCCCCCCCCCCCCCCCCCCCCCCCCCCCCCCCCCCCCCCCCCCCCCCCCCCCCCCCCCCCCCCCCCCCCCACAATTACAAGGCACACACACACACTTTTGCTTACGTGTATTATGCATGTGGGGACTTTACTTAGACCTCCATTTATTTCATAGAGAGTTACATAAACCATAACCTTATATATTACTACTACCCTGGCATTAAGCATAACCTTACCCTGACCATAACCTAACCATAACTATAACCATACAACATATCACTTTAAAACTGACTAACTTGCAGTCACCACAATTACAAAGCACACACACACACACACACACACACACACACACACAGACACACAAACATTTAGCCAGAAACAGAATCAAGAAGAAATCTCTGTGTCTTACTCTTCATACAACAGAAGACAATATTTCCCAGACAACTAAGCTGATTTCAGAGAGGACCCTGAGCATGTCTGTAAAGACTGACTGAGGTGCAGGCAAAGATGCACTAGAATGGCTGTGGAAATTAGGAGAGTATTTATTGTCATCAAAAGATGAAGAGAAACCCAAGACTAATGAGTCTCTGGACACTAATGAGACGTGACTACAAGAGATGAAAAAGCTGCACATTGTCTGCAAAACACTGAAGGAAGGAAAGGCCAGAGACGTGTGCACACTACACAGCAATTAAAGTAATGTGCGCCACCTTCAAACACCTGGCCCAAAAGCATTTCATATAAGAGGTCAGCAGATCAGTACATCCAGTTCAAGGACCGAATGTTGATTCAAAAATAACCATCATCAAAGACCATAGAACACTGTCTTACATATCCTGTTTATAAATACACATCATTGTACAATCTAATCATGTAAAAGACTAAAATCAGAATAAGACAGACATATTAAATAATAAATGATAGTTTCATCCATCCATTATCTTCCACTTTATCCTCTACTAGGTTCGCGGTGGGGTTCCCCATGCCCATCCAGGGGAGAACGTTTCGGGCGCTGGGCAGATAGACCCAGGACAGTGAACCAATCTATCGCTGGGCACACACTCACTCACACAGACACACTCTATATGGGGCAATTTGGATAATTTAACTAACTTTGATCCATGTTTTTGGACTGTGGGAGGAAACCGGAGAACCTGGAGGAAACCCACGTGGACACGGGGAGAACATGGAAACTCCATTCAGATTGGGATTGGAACCAGGAATCCCTAGCACTGAGAGGAGAACATGCCAACCACTAAGCCACCGTGCCGCCCTAAATGTTATAGTTATATATACATAATAAAACTTTTGGCACCGTATATGGCAGTATTATGGTGCATTGTAGTTATAAATAACTAAAGCACAATGAAATACAATGTGCATGGCAGGGTTGGAGGGAAAAGGGTGCTGCTCTCCAAAAAGTACAGTGGTGACCAATTGCAGTTAACTAAAGATCACACAGGAAAAGCCTGAAGGTTTAAGTTCAAGTCATTTTTATATTATATAAATAAAAATATAAAATATTTCATATAAAAATTATGATTATTTATAGAGCGCTTTTTATAATAGTACATTGTCACAAAGCAGCTTTACAGTGTTATAAGAAGGTCAATTTGGCTTAGTGGTTAGCATGTTCTCCTCTCAGTGCTAGGGATTCCCAGTTCGAATCCCAATCTGGGTGAAGTTTTCATGTTCTCCCAGTGTCCACGTGGGTTTCCTCCGGGTTCTCCGGTTATCTCCCACAGTCCAAAAACATGGACCAAGGTCAAGTGATTTCTCTTAATCGCCCCATAGAGACTGTGAGTGAGTGTGTGCTCAGCATCCTGTCGTGGGTGTATCTGCCCAGCGCCCGAAACCTTCTCCCCTGGATGGGCATGGGAACCCCACCCCCCACCCCATGACCCTAGTAGAGGATAAAGCGGAAGATAATGGATGGATAGATTAAGAAGCGTTAAGTCTTGAGAAGGAAAAACAATGTATGGAATAAATACTACATTCCATCTGTGAAACATGGTGTGGGTATCATCATGGTTTGGGGCAATTTCTACATCTGGGTCAAGCGACCAGGTATCATTCATAAAAAAATGAACCCTGATTTATACCAGCACATTGTACAAACAGAAAATCAGCACATGTGCATTACAACATTTGAACACAATCTGCCCGGCTATGGTTTGGTAGAGTATAAACTGTATAGATTATATACCCTCTTTATACCTTTTAATCTACAGTAAAGTACATTATAAGGTCATCTTTTGAATTCGTCTAAAATCTCTCATTAATACATTAATGTTTTTTTGCCTTATTTGTAAACTCAGATAAAAATAAAAGCAATATGAACTACACTTTGCAAACAAATATCTGATACAAAATGTGAAATCAGTAATGCTGCAGACCGCTGTTGCTCTGCTCATGCTCTTAGCTACTTAAAACAGGATGAGGAGTGGTGATATGCTGATATGCAGAGTGTATGATCGCTGACAAGACGCAGACTATAAGAGGTAATGCTGCTGAAGCAAGGATTTTAGAGGTTAGTCCGGAAACAGCGCCGAATATACGCATCACATCTATTCCTGAGATGAAATATCTACAGTGACAGCCCTCAGCCGGACAGTGATACCATAAAGATGCTGACGAGCACAGAAGAATTCCACAGGGGTGCACTTTTACATTTGGATACCTGTTAGAGAACCCGAGCTCAAAAAGCTCACATGCATATATTCACAACATAATAATACCACTTTAAAGCTAAAATAACTTCTGTCTAATCTTAACTGTACACGTGTTAAACTGCATATAATCCGTTATTTAAGAAGATTCTTTACCTAAAACAATATATATAGAGAGAGAGAGAAAGAGAGAAAGAGAGAGAGAGATAGATATATAGATATATATTTTTTATATATATTTTATATACGTATATATTATAATTATATATATATATATATATTTTTTTTTTTATATATATATATTTATATATTATATTCATTCATTCATTATCTTCCGCTTTATCCTATATTAGGGTTGCGGTGGGGTTCCCCATGCCCATCCAGGGTGAATGTGCTAACCACTAATTCTTTTAAAAGGCTTTAATTTTTTTTTTCCCTTAAATATTTTTTTCTTATCCTTTTGGTTAGCCACTCTCAACCGCGAAAGTTTAGCATGTTCTCCGCATTAGCATAGTTAGCATTTCTTTAAATTCCCATCAACTTTACAGGCTTAAATTTTTTTTCCCTTTATTTTATTTTATTTTTAGCTTATCCTTTTAGTTAGCCACTGTCAACTTTTGAAGGTTGGCATTTTCTCCACATTCGCAAAGTAAGCAAGTTCACTGATGTTGAGATTATTCATTTAAATACTTGTTTATTTCAGGGTGAGGATTATTCTCTCCTCACATAACTTCAAGTGCTCATGAGCCCAGGTTATTTTTAACCATATTGTTAAAAAGTAGTCCAGCAAAAGAATAAAGAATGCGCTCTGTGCAGCAGTCTGGCATCATGATGTGTTGCAAAGTGCTGAGTGAAATGGGACTAAATAAATCTCCATAAAGAGAGTAATTTACCTGACTTACTCCCAAAAATATTTACAGAGTGAATGCACATTCAGTTAAAGCTGTGAAGTGAAAGAAGCAAATTAACCAGCATGACCTCAACTCCACGCTATACTCCATCTTTAGTCTCCAAACCATTACTTTTCAGGAAAACCTTAAAAACACAAAGTTATATATATTAACACTTCTTATTCATTCATTCATTCATTATCTTCCGCTTTATCCTATATTAGGGTCGCGGTGGGGTTCCCTATGCCCATCCAGGGGAGAATGTTTCGGGCCCTGGGCAGATACACCCAGGACAGGGCGCCAATCTATCGCAGGACACACACTCACTCACACAGACACACTCTATATGGGGCAATTTGGATAATTCAATTGACCTTGATCCATATTTTTGGACTGTGGAAGGAAACCGGAGAACCCGGAGGAAACCCACGTGGACACGGGGAGAACATGGAAACTCCACCCAAATGGGGATTCGAACCGGGAATCCCTAGTGCTGAGAGGAGAACATGCTAACCACTAACCACCGTGCTACCCGACATCTCTTATTATATTATGAAATGTTATGAATATATTATCTTCATGCAGTGTTTTAACCGAATACATAGAGAACTTTATTAGCTCACGTCACTCTACTACATAAAGAAGATTTCATTAAGGTTTAAATGGTAAAATGCTCTATTCATTTGAGTTGAGCATTATTATGATGAGCTGATATACAGTATTAATAGAGAAACTGTGCAGATGGCAAGAAATTTAATGAAAATAGACGCTACCGCGTACATCCAAATTCTTAAGAACAACAAGCTGTCCTCTGCTAGACAGCCAATGGAAAAGGAATTATCTTCCAGCACGACAACAAACCCTAAACACACAGCCGCTGGCTTAAGGATAGCAAGGATAATGCCCTTGAGTGGCCAAGTCAGAGCTCTGACCTAAATCTGAGAGCAAATCTGTGGCCGATTTGATAACTTGAACAATTTTGTGAGAACAAATTGGCAAATGTGGTAAAAAAATTTTTTTTATATATATATTTTATATATATATATATATAAATATATAAATATTATATATATTATATTTATATTATATATAAATAAATATATATATATATATATATATATATATATATATATATATTTTTTTTTTTTTTTTTTTTAATTTATTTTTTTAATTTATTTATTTATTATTATTATATATTTTTTTCCCCTTTTTTTTCTAGGTTCTTCTTTTCCTCCTCTTTTCTCCTCTGGAATAATTGGTGAAATAATTTAAATCAATCAAATAAAAGCACAATAAACAGGAATAGGCTGCAATAATCTGTAGAACTGTTCCTGTAAAAACGTAAAAGCAAACATGTATCATTCATATATCATATCAGATTATCATTCAGATTGCAAAAGCTACCAGACATGACCAGACATAATTAAAAAATAACAAAAATAATAATAATAAAATAAAATAAAATAAATACAAAAATTCTTGTTCATTGCAACAATACAAAATATAAAAATGTTCACGACTGTTAAAGCATTTATTAAGGCAATTTATTTGTAAAATGTTAAATGGAGGCGGGACGGTGGCTTAGTGGTTAGCATGTTCTCCTCTCAGTGCTAGGGATTCCCGGTTCGAATCCCCATCTGGGTGGAGTTTCCATGTTCTCCCCGTGTCTGTGTGGGTTTCCTCCGGGTTCTCCGGTTTCCACAGTCCAAAAAAATGGATCAAGGTCAATTGAATTCTTAAAATTGCCCCAAATACAGTGTGTCTGTGTAAGTGAGTGTGTGCCCAGCGATGGATTGGCGCCCTGTCCTGGGTGTATCTGCCCAGCGCCTAAGATGTTCTCCCCTGGATGGGCATGGGGAACCCCCCCCACGACCCTAATAGAGGATAAAGTGGAAGATAATGAATGAATGAATGTTAAATGGAATAATAGATATGATGTAAATGAAATTATGTTCTCCAGAACTAAAGTAAATGTCCAGCTGAGAAGCTAATTACAGAAATTTTGCAAGATCAGATGATTAAAATGATGTGACGACAGGTTTGGATGTGGTGACATTTTGCAGCGTGAGAAAAAGCTTTACAAGTGTGATGACATGATGCAGACAACAGCACGGCATGTTGTGACTTACCTTTAGTGAACAGATATTTGATTTTGATTTTTAAAACTAGTCAGAAGATGGGCAACACGGTGGCTTAGTGGTTAGCATGTTCTCCTCTCAGCACTAGGGATTCCCGGTTCGAATCCCAATCTGGGTGGAGTTTCCATGTTCTCCCCGTGTCCGTGTGGGTTTCCTCCGGGTTCATCGGTTTCCTCCCACAGTCAAAAAACATGGATCAAGTCAATTGAGTTTACCAAATTGCCCCATATAGAGTGTTTCTGTTTGAGTGAGATGGCGGCACGGTGGCTTAGTGGTTAGCATGTTCTCCTCTCAGCACTAGGGATTCCCGGTTCGAATCCCCATCTGGGTGGAGTTTCCATGTTCTCCCCGTGTCTGCGTGGGTTTCCTCCGGGTTCTCCGGTTTCCTCCCACAGTCCAAAAACATGGAACAAGTTAATTGAATTCTCAAAAAAATTGCCCCCTATAGAGTGTGTCTGTGTGAGTGAGTGTGTGCAGCGATGGATTGGCGCCCTGTCCTGGGTGTATCTGCCCAGCGCCCGAGACGTTTTCCCCTGGATGGGCATGGGGAACCCCACCGCGACCCTAATAGAGGATTAGCGGGAGATAATGAATGAATGAATGAATGTGTGAGTGAGTGTGTGCCCAGTGATGGATTGGCGTCCTGTCCTGGGTGTATCTGCCCAGAGCCCGAGACGTTCTCCCCTGGATGGGCATAGGGATACCACGTCCCTAGTAGAGGATAAAGCAGAAGATAATGGATGGATAGTCTGAAGATATTATTAATTTTACATTACCCTGCCATTACTTATAACTACAATATATTCATTCATTATCTTCCGCTTTATCCTCTATTAGGGTCGCGGTGGGGTTCCCCATGCCCATCCAGGGGAGAACGTTTCGGGTGCTGGGAAGATACACCCAGGACAGGGCACCAATCTATCGCTGGGCACACACTCACTCACACAAACACACTCTATATGGGGCAATTTAGAGAACTTAATTGACTTGATCCATGTTTTTGGACTGTGGTAGGAAACCGGAGAAACTGGAGGAAACCCACGCAGACACGGGGAGAACATGGAAACTCCACCCAGATGGGGATTCGACCCGGGAATCCATAGTGCTGAGAGGCGTACGTGCTAACCACTAAGCCACCGTGCCGCCCAACTACAATAAATAATTGGATATATCACAATTAACTGTTAAATCAGCATTAGCTTTGTTTTGATTAACACAAAACATTATCCATGTCCTTATAGATAAAGATAGTGATGGTCACTCGAGCTTCTGTATGATATTTTGTATGTAAACCAACAGTATTTAAGTATTTAGTATTTAGTACAAGTATTTAGACTTCACCCCAATGTCTCCATTGGACAAATTACATACACTTCATAGAAAGCAATTGAATAATATAGTATTATAAAACTGAATTTTACATATAAGGACTCTGCTTCTATACATATTTCACTCAAAATTTACATTTGGTCATTTAGCAGATGCTTTTATCCAAAACGACCTACAAGGTGAGCACAGAGGTGGTAACTTCAGTGGACCTGGGATTTGAACCCCCAACCTTCAGATTGATAGCCCAATGCCCTAACCCCTGAACTACCACACTCAACCAACATATCCATTACATTACATTACATTTGGTCATTTATTGGACGCTTTTATCCAAAACGACTTACAAGTTGAGTACAGGGTTCATCATCCCTGGAGCCATGAGGGTTAAGGGTCTTGCTTAAGGACCCACATTGGTAACTTCATTGGACATGGGATTTGAACCCCCAACCCTCAGATTACCAGCCTATTGCCCTAACCACTGAGCCACCGCGCCACATATCTCTGCATCAAGAGCTTCAAAATATTTGCACTGTTGTTTTCTAATGTTTTACGGTATAATTAGCATCACATTCATTAACGGCACACTGGACACAAAAAATGGATGTGCTTGAGCTAAAGTTTTCAGTGTTTAAAATGCTAAAGGGTAAGACTAACATATAAAACCATTTTAATGAAGTCCTGCCGTCTCTCACATGAAGAGATTCTAGTGCTTTCAGCCGTTTCCTCTTTAAAATGGCTTCCAGGCAGTACAACAGTGTATGCTTCTCTGTATAAGAGCACTGTGACAAGGCACTTCATATGCTTTTGCCTTTTATCCTCCTTTCTCCGCATGTCTGTCTGCCTGCGTCCATCCACTGCCCTCCCCCCTCCAGCATCATCACTTTATTTAGGATAAAAGTATAAGTGAGAAGCTTTAAAAATGCTAATTTTACAGCAAGCTCACAGCAATCTGCAGGATGAAATTAATCACTATTTATTTCCATGGCCACTGGGAAGTGCTCGCAAACGCAGCTTCAGCATCCCTGGGAAACGAAAAGTTTGGATTTTTAAGCAAGCGCGTGATGCTAAATGGCTGGTCTGAGGTAGAGATGAGGTTAAAGGTGCAGAGAATTCTGCAAAGAGGGTTTAACGTTTGTACCATACGGTGGAATATTTACAAAAATAAAGATACAGGAGGGAAGGCGACTCTCTGTCCATGTCCTCTTTTGCCCTGTCCAGACAGACTGAGTTCTCTCAGCTCCCAATTTAATCATAACATGTTGATAATATGTGGATTATGGGATTTGTATTGTTTCCAAAAGGAAGTAGGCCAATGGCTTTAGAAGACATGAAAATGGGAGGATGATTCATTGTGCAGGAGGAATAAGTCCTTCCCCTCAGACAGAGGCCAGGGTTAGGGTTATATGACGTTGTCTCATTAAGATATTCAGAACTTAACACTACATCCATCCATCCATCCATTACCTTCCGCTTTATCCTCTATTAGGGTCGTGGGGGGATCCCCATGCCCATCCAGGGGAGAACGTTTCGGGTGCTGGGCAGATACACCCAGGACAGGGCGCCAATCTATCACTGGACACTCACTCACTCACTGACACACTCTATATGGGGCAATTTGGAGAACTCAATTGACTTTATACATGTTTTTTTGAACTGTGGGAGGAAACCGGAGAACCCGGAGGAAACCCACGTGGACACGGGGAGAAAATAGAAACTCCACCCAGATTGGGATTCGAACTGGGAATTCCCAGTGCTGAGAGTGCTTAATTAACAAATACTGTTATAAATACTGGCAGCACGGTGGTTTAGTGGTTGGCATGTTCTCCTCTCAGCACTAGTGATTCCTGGTTCGAATCCCCATCTGGGTGGAGTTTCCATGCTCTCCCCGTGTCCGTGTGGGTTTCCTCCGGGTTCTCCGGTTTCCTCCCACAGTCCAAAAACATGGATCAAGTCAATTGAGTTCTCCAAATTGCCCCATATAGAGTGTGTCTGTGTGAGTGAGTGTGTGCCCGGTGATAGATTGGTGTCCTGTCCTGGGTGTATCTGCCCAGCGCCTGATACGTTCTCCCCTGGATGGGCATGGGGAACCCTCCCACGACCCTAATAGAGGATGAAGCGGAAGATAATGAATGAATGAATGAATGAATGTGTTACTATGGATGCTCCCATTGTTTCTGAACCTTACAGTTCCTCGTTTTTTTTGCATTATTTTAACAACGTGTCAGTTTCGGGGCTATTTAAAGTCCACCGATCAATCAATATGCTCAGAATGAACATGATGCTCAACTTCACCTTCATCAGAAGTGCAGAGAAAAGCCAAACAGAGGAACCAGATTTCACAGCATCCCCAACCCAGACTCGTGTTTTCACACAGTCTATCTTAAGGCACTTCAAATTGCAATTTTAACCTGTTAAAAAATAATAAATGGCTCCAAAACGTATAACTAATTTTCCGAACATTATTAAAACCAACACCTGCACAGATTTGCTTTCATAAAAAACACCAGGAAGCTTTGAAATGCACAATATGCAAATCAGATACGGAAAATTGTTCTACTGCAACCACAATTTCCTCCACACAACCCTGCTGCTCATAAAGTTCTGAGGTTTTACAGAAAAGCAGCAGAGTAAATGGAATACAGATGAACAACACGGGCTCTATTCTATTTTTAGACTTAACTAATTAGTTAGCATTCGCTCCATATTGTTAGTGATGTCATTTTCCATTCTTCCATTATCTTCTGCTTTATCCTCTATTAGGGTCGCGGGGGGGTTCCCCATGCCCATCCAGGGGAGAACGTTTTGGGCGCTGGGCAAATACACCCAGGACAGGACACCAATCTATCGCTGGACACGCACTCACTTACACCAGGAGGAAACCCATGTGGACACAGGGAGAACATGGAAACTCCACCCAGATTGGGATTCCAACCAGGAATCCCTAGTGCTGAGAAGAGAAGATGCTAACCACTAAGCCACCGTGTCGCCCCATAGTTACACAGTATATGGGGCAATTTGGAGAATTCAATTCTATCGGAGAACTACATTTCTTATGGAATACAGAACATGTAATCTGAGTCATGTGACCATTACATTTACATTTAGTCATTTAGCAGATGCTTTTATCCAAAGCGACTTACAAATGAGAACATCACGAGTCAGAAGCCATGGAGAAAACCAACTATACTGTAAATTCATCAAACCTGATTGTTATTCGATGCTGCCCCCCCCCCTCTTTTTTTCTTTTTTTTTCTTTACAACAGGTATTTGTTAAAGAGATGCGTCTTCAGTAGTTTCTTGAAACTGTTTACTGATTCTGCCTTACAGACAGAGTTGGGAAGAACGTTCCACCATTTTGCAGTGGTGAACGCCACGGAGTGAGAATCAGCTCCTCGGTGAGGTGGAATCGCCAGGCGCTTCATCACTGAAGCGAAGTGAACGATTCGGAGTGTATTATGAAAAGCTAAAGTGAAGGTAGGAGGGGGAAGATCCAGAAATGGTTCTGTAGGTCAGAGAGATTAAGAAATTTGGAGACCTGTGTGGATACCACCCGTACCGACCATGAAGAGCTATAACCTGCAAGGAATTATTATACAGTGAAAACAAGATATATAATTGATTAGTTAATATAGGGGGGCAAGGTGGTTTAGTGGTTAGCATGTTCTCCTCTCAGCACTAGAGAGTCCCAGTTCAAATCCCAATCTGGATGGAGTTTCCATGTTCTCCCCGTGTCCACGTGGGTTTCCTCTGGGTTCTCCGGTTTCCTCCCACAGTCCAAAAACATGGATCAAGATCAATTGAATTCTCCAAATTGCCCCATATAGACTGTGTTTGCATGTTTGTGTGTGAGTGAGTGTGTGCCCAGCAATAGATTCTCCCCTGGATGGGCATGAGGAACCCCCCCGCGACCCTAGTACAGGATAAAGCAGAAGATCATGAATGAATGGAGTGTTAACATTAGACTAAATAAACTCTAGAAGAGAAACTATTCCTATTTCTTTGTGTCTGCGCTGCATTAACAGAGGATGACACATAATCAGGACATCTAGCTTTACACTGAGCAATAAGGCTCAGATTAAAGGCATTACCATATGTGTCCACCAGGTGCACCTTTGTCTAATGTATGGTTTTAAAGGTAATAAGTACAAAAGCTACCAGTGCATTTCTTTGCTTTCTGAATAATAGCATCACTAATGCAGATCTCATGGTGTAGAGTAATGCATGAGAGCTATAATGTAGACATACGGTCCAATTTACAAGTTTTGTTCTGCACCAGCAGTAAGGTCTGACCGTGGCTTGACATTTTTAGCTATTCGCCACAAAACGGCAGATTCATACGATGTTCTCACCAATAGGTTGGAACGGCAGCCGGATCGCACTGTACTGCTGGTCATTATTAAATAGGAAGATAGATGTTCTGTCATTGGACTGTCATCTCATCCCACTTTATTACAAGGTTACCAGTCATGTCACTGCACATGGCTGCACCCTGTTTTACAGCTCCATCTGTTCAGTGTTTTACAGCAGCCCTGTGCATCACTCTGTGCCTCTGCTTTTTCCCCTTCCACTGCAGTGCGTATTATAAAAGAGCCACTAGAGAACTGTTATAGATCTTTCTATTCTGTATTCCACTTGCTGGCTGATATACAGTCATATTCCAAAGATTTTAAGCTCCTTTATACAAGAATACATGCAGCCTTTATTATTCTTTAGTACGTTGGATTTGATGTGCTGAGTGATTTTTAATGAATCTATGTGATTAAGAATTAGCATGTTCTCCTCTCAGCGCTAGGGATTCCCGGTTCGAATCCCAATCTGGGTGAAGTTTCCATGGTCTCCCCATGTCCTCGTGGGTTTCCTCCTGGTTCTCCGGTTTTCTCCCACAGTCCAAAAACATGGATCAAGTCGATTGAATTCTCCAAATTGCCCCATATAGAGTGTGTGTGAGTGAGTGAGTGTCCAGTGATAGATTGGCGTCCTGTCCTGGGTGTATCTGCCCAGCGCCAGAGACGTTTTCCCCTGGATGGGCATGGGGAACCCCCCCCCCGCGACCCTAGTAGAGGATAAAGCAGAAGATAATGGATGGATGGGTAGTTTGCATTAGACTAAATAAACTCTAGTAGAGAAACTATTCCTATTTCTTTGTGTCTGTACTGCATTAACAGAGGATGACACATAATCAGGACATCTAGCTTTACACTAAAAAACATGGATCAAGTCAATTGAGTTCTCCAAATTGCCCCATAAAGAGTGTGTCTGTGTGAGTGAGTGTGTGTCCAGTGATGGATTGGCGCCATGTCCTGCGTGTATCTGCCCAGCGCCCGAGACGTTCGCCCCTGGATGGGCATGGGGAACCCCACCGCGACCCTAATAGAGGATAAAGTGGAAGATAATGGATGGATGGATGTGCTTAAGAAGAAGAAGAATGATAAATAAGAAAACTGTTCAGTGCGCTCATCAGGTCTTGCCATATTTTAAACCCCAAAAAGTACAACCATTGGATAAATTCAGTTTCATTTCAACAAAATATCTTTTTGATATTTGGTGGCATCAACCATCTTCCTCAGAACAGCAATGGGGAGAGCAATTCTGTTCGTTCTCTGCCAAAATGCCTTTTTATCCTCATGCCTCTTAGGAGAACGTAGATTTTAAAGCACATACAAAAAGCAGTGCTTCAGGGGGGCATATTATGGATGGGGGCAGCTAAAGGGTCAGGTGGTAATGTGCTAGCGGTTGTAATTAATCTGGAGGTGGCAATGGAGGTGGGCATTGTGGTTGTGCTTAGCCTCACACTACCACTCTTTCAGAACCCCTGGGGCCATGCTTCATTCTTATTTATGAGATCCCACTCTGTCGCTGCTCACAAGCTCAGCATTGATCCCTCAAGGTCAGGACGGAGACTCAGCTCACTGAGAAACACCCTGCTGTATATGGGGCACCGTCAGCCCTGTTGCTTTTAAAAAAAAGATTCTTTAAGTCCAATTATTTTGGCTCTCTGATCACATTGTGATGTTCAAAAACCCAACCGATGTGTTTTATGGGGTAAATGGGGTAATTTATGAATTCATGATGATAAAAAGTTAGAATTTTTAAATTTCAAAGCTTACAAAACATTACATGGAGGTCAAATTACAGAATTCAGTCTTTGTGCTTTGTTTGTTGGCTAAATTAATTATTGATGTTTTAAGATGAGATTATAATACAAGAATATACCCCCCCCCCCCCCGCGACCCTAGTAAAGCATAAAGTGGAAGATAATGGATGGATGGATATATCATTCATTCATTATCTCCCGCTTGTCCTCTATTAGGGTCGCGGTGGGGTTCCCCATGCCCATCCAGGGGAGAACATCTCGGGCGCTGGGCAGATAGACCCAGGACAGGGCGCCAATCCATCGCTGGGCACACACTCACTCACACAGACACACTCTATACGGGGCAATTTTGAGAATTCAATTAACTTGTTCCATGTTTTTGGACTGTGGGAGGAAACCGGAGAACCCGGAGGAAACCCAAGCATGACACGGGGAGAACATGGAAACTCCACCCAGATGGGGATTCGAACCAGGAATCCCTAGCGCTGAGAGGCGAACGTGCTAACCACTAAGCCACCGTGCCGCCTGGATGGATTTATACATTTAAATATGTGTATATATATGTATATATATAATTGTTTGCTGCGCTGGCTATGTACATTTTCCAATGGTGGGATCAATAATGGCTTATCTTATTTTATTAAAAGTCAATTATCAATTGTTTACAAAGTACAAATTCTATTTCATGATCTTTAATTACTGAGCTGATCATCTAGCTGCGCTTCATAATTTAATAAATGACATCAGAACTGTGCAAAAACACCAATCATAATTTAAGTACTAAATGCAAATCGTAAAAACAAATAAGAATAAAGATTAAGATAAAATGAATCCTGTTTTAAATGAATGTAATTATAAACGTTTGTGCTAAACTCATAGACATTTACTTTATTGCATAATGATTATATATAACATCATAAATTAACCAACAGAGGTTAATAATAAATACCAGTTATCAGAATCAGAATACTTTATTAATCGTCAGGGGGAAATTGATTAGACGTGTTTATATACACACCGGGCAAATAAAAGGTTTACAATAAGTGCAGTAAATAAAACTAAAAGGACTTAAAATACGCAATGAAGGAATAGCATTAAGCACAAAGTTAAAGGAATGATAATCATACTGCATGAGCAGAAAGAAAAAAACCAAGGACACACGTGAACAAGGGCAAGAAAAGAACCGAGCAGCGATGCCAAGATGTCATGACACATCTCTGGCCTGTCTGCATCATGCTGTCCCATCTACAGATCACACTATAGCTTTAAATACTCTTAGTCACTTTGCTCTGGAGCATCTCCTGACTCCTGACTCCAGGACTCTAATTAACACTGGCACAAACCTCTTATGAGTTGTCATAATGACTTTTGGGGAAAAAAACTTTTTTTTTTTTTTTTTTTACTGGAAAGTCAACCTTGAAAGATTATTATCTGCTTAGCAAAGAAAACGAACTAGTACACTGAAACAAAAAAAAGTGTCAGAAAAACTACTGAAAATTAAATACATATTTTTCCTCCCACAGTCCAAAAACATGGATCAAGTCAATTGAGTTCTCCAAATTGCCCCATATAGAGTGTGTTTGTGTGAGTGAGTGTGTGCCCAGTGATAGATTGGCGCCCTGTCCTGGGTCTATCTGCTCAGCGCCCGAGACGTTCTCCCCTGGATGGGCATGAGGAACCCCCCACAACCCTAGTAGAGGATAAAGCAGAAGATAATGAATGAATGAATGAAAGTTTACTTTCTTTTAGTGAAGTTCACAGAAGGTTATGTACCCTGTGTATGACTTCTTAATGCCTTAATTCTGTAAAAGAATTACCCAAACACATGACTGTGAACAGAGAACATGACTAATTCCACAGTCACAGAGCCTTAAACTGATTTGCTGTCATCGCAGTTAATGCTTAGTGAAAGCTTGCTAAAGCGAATATCAATCTTTAGAACTCTTTTATAGTTTGTCACTTTCTGACCCATTCTGATCCTGGGATATCCTCAAGGTCCCTCGTTCACTCCGTCCTTCACAAGAATGAGTCAAAAGCACAGAAACTACTGGTGGTGATGTTTATTCGGTGACCTGACATTAGGGTATTGTGTAGACTTTATATTTTACATCCCCTGCAAAGCCACGATACGAAATAATTAATCACAATATCACGTAATCGTAACGTAATCACGTAATATGGTTTAATACTCTGTAGATATTTAATACATTAGTACAACTGCACGGGCGGCACGGAGAACCCGGAGCAAACCCACACGGACACAGGGAAAACATGGAAACTCCACCCAGATTGGGAATCGAACCAGGAATCCCTAGCGCTGAGAGGAGAACATGCTAAACCACTAAGCCACCGTGCCACGCCACCCATAATAACAATGATAATAAAATATTTGCTATCAGACTATGTAAAGGGTGGCATAATGGCTTAGTGGTTAGCATGTTCACCTCTCAATCTGGGTGGAGTTTCCATGTTCTCCCCATGTCCATGTGGGGTTCCTCCGGGTTCTCTGGTTTCCTCCCACAGTCCAAAAACATGGATCAAGGTCAATTGAATTCTCCAAATTGCCCCATATGGAGTGCATTTATGTGAGGGAGTGTGTGACCAGCGCCTGAGACGTTCTCACCTGGATGGGCATGGGGAACCCCCCTGCGAACCTAGTAGGATAAAGCAGAAGATAATGGATGTATGGATGGATAGTACAACTGCCTCTTTTTATTTTAGTGCTAAAGGCTGAATAAACAAAATTCACACTGTATATTACATTTAGCACACACTCATATTCAAAGCGTCTTTTTAATGGGTTAAAAATAATAAATATGTCCCTAAATAAATCCCTGACAAACGTAAGAGGACCTAAACGGAATCTTAATTATATATTATGTCCAACACAGATACTAAATGGATTGATCCCTTGCAATACACTGTGAACAATTTAATAATAGATCATTAATTATACATCAGAAAACTCCACAATAAACCTGGGTTCATCCATCTGCCCTGCTCATTAGCAATTGACATGATGCATGTGTTAAATTTCACATCCGTGTATTGCATCCAATTACTCACAGCACCAAACGACAGCGATAATTGATGGTCATCAGAGCTATGCTGATAGGAACAAAATGTCCAGTGTGGCACTGCAAGGCAACCGGATGGCCATTAGAAAGACGAGACGGCGAGCGCTGGGGGTAGGATGAGGCAGGAGGATGCAGGCTGGACACAGCTCACTGTGTTGATGAATAAATGATGTGATGTGGGTGTAGCCACTGGCCTGGCCTACACTCTACATGTCTCATACTTAAAAAAAAAAAAAAAAAATCCTTACTCTTTTTCTGGGTGACTTGATAACCAGAGCAGGTACTGAAGCACTTTTGGATTGTCATTGATTATTATGGTAGAATTTTTCTTTACTTTAAGGCCAAACATTGTTCATTCATTCATTCATTCATTATCTCCCGCTTATCCTCTATTAGGGTCGCGGTGGGGTTCCCCATGCCCATCCAGGGGAGAACGTCTCGGGCGCTGGGCAGATAGACCCAGGACAGGGCGCCAATCCATCGCTGGGCACACACTCACTCACACAGACACACTCTATAGGGGGCAATTTTGAAAATTCAATTAACTTGTTCCATGTTTTTGGACTGTGGGAGGAAACCGGAGAACCCGGAGGAAACCCACGCAGACATGGGGAGAACATGGAAACTCCACCCAGATGGGGATTCGAACCAGGAATCCCTAGTGCTGAGAGGCGAACGTGCTAACCACTAAGCCACCGTGCCGCCGCCAAACATTGTTAATGGTGGTATTTTTTATATATATGGGGCAGCAGAGTGGCTTAGTGATTAGCATGTTCTCCTCTCAGCGCTGGGGATTCCCGGTCCTAATCCCCATCTGGGTGTTTTCATGTTCTCCCTGTGTCCGCGTGGGTTTCTTCCGGGTTCTCCAGTTTCCTCCCACAGTCCAAAAACATGGATCAAGGTCAATTGAATTCTCCAAATTGCCCCATATAGAGTGTGTTTGTGTGAGTGAGTGTGTGTCCAGTGATAGGTTGGTGTCCTGTCCTGGGTGTATCTGCCAGGAAACAGTTATATGACGTCAAAGATGTTTTGTTTGGTGTTTTTTTTTCTGTCTCAGTTAAATAAAGGTTTCTTTGTTTAAAAAAAAAAAAAAAAAAAAGTGACCAATTACGCATAAAGTAACATTTACACTGTTTGCAGGAAATGTCATAAAAAATGAGAGGGGGCCAGTGTGTGTGAGTGTGTATGTATGTAATATATATATATATATATATATATATATATATATATATATAATTGTTTTTATATAAAGCAAAACATATTTATCACTGCCAAGCTAAAGGATAATATACTTTCCTTCTAACAGAAATTTGAAGGTGCTGTGATGGTGCAGTATTGAAGATTTCCCCAAGGGTTTAATTATTTTGCTGAGACTAGGGCCTTTTGTCTGGAATCTACTGTGATTTGGGAGTCTAAGTACTTTTCTATTGCTTCTCCAAAGAGTATCTCACAACCGGTTCCTCTGCGAAGACGTTGCATAATAAATACACAACGAAAGAAATGAAACTTCAAATGTATGAAGATGCAGGAATCGTAAATTTTTTAAAATTGAAGTGATTCATAAAAAAGTTAGAAAAGTTCATTCGTTTTTTACCTATAGCAAAGCAATTAGCTCAATGTTCTAATATCAAACTGCATTCCTAACACTCACCAGAGGATGAATAAGCAACTGTGCAACAACAAATAAGCTATTGTCTCCGATTTGCATCTTTTTTTGTGTAGCGATAAGGTGGATGTGTCAGAAGTGTACAGTAAGTAAACACATGGTTTAAAAAGTCCAGCAGCACAGATGTGTCTGATCCACTTGAACCGGCACAACACACATAACACACCACCTCCATGAAGGTGTCATTCACCACCAAAATGTCAACATACAAAAATCTAATTGTTGTCCACCCAAAATAAATTATATTTCTGAATTAAAATACCCCAGTTACCAGTCAGCAAACTATCCATCTATCTTCTGCTTTATCCTCTACTAGTGTCACGAGGGTTCCCAATGCCCATCCAGGGAAGAAGGTTTCAGGCACTGGGCAGATACACCCAGAACAGGACGCCAATCTATCACTGGACACACACTCACTCACACAGACACACACACAGACTCTATATGGGGCAATTTGAAGAATTCAATTGACCTTGATCCATGTTTTTGGACTATGGAAGGAAACTGGAGAACCCGGAGGAAACCCACACATACACAAGAAGAACATGGAAACTCCACCCAGATTGGGATTCGAACGAGAATCCCTAGTGCTGAGAGGAGAACATGCTAACCACTAAGCCTCCATGCCGCCCATAATAACAATAATAATAACATATTTGATATCAGACTATGTAAAGGGCAGTGGTTATCATGTTCTCCTCTCAGGGCTAGGGATTCCCGGTTCGAATCCCAATCTGGGTGGAGTTTCCATGTTCTCCCCGTGTCTGTGTGGGTTTCCTCCGGGCTCTCCAGTGTCCTCCCACAGTCCAAAAACATGGATCAAGATCAATTGAATTCTCCAAATTGCCCCATATAGAGTGTGTCTGTGTAAGTGAGTGTGCTCCCAGTGATGGATTGGCACCCTGTCCTGGGTGTATCTGCCCAGCGCCTGAAACGTTCTCCCCTGAATGGAAATAGGGAACCCCACCGCAACCCTAATAGAGGATAAAGCAGAAGATAATGGATGGATGGACTATGTAAAACATTTGCACCATAAACACTTACACGGTTATAATTGGGTACAGCTGGGTGGTGCATGCAAGAGGAAAAGCCCGCAGCGCCGGGTTTCTTTTGCTGAAGCTATATTTTAAGATGGAAACTGCTCAAGCGGTAAAGTAAACCTCTTCAAAGCTCACCTGCCTTTTTCTGAGCTGTAATAAGATGTGGCTGGTGGATTTGTGTATACCCCTCAGTATATATGACAGACAGGGCAGCGGTGTGGATTAGGTGCCACGACGCTGGCATTTCCCCGTGCAGCAGGTTCTGTCAGTGCTGGATGCATGCTGTCTGAGGGTATTTACATAAACGGATATCCTGTGCTGCTCTCAGGCCTCATCAGCATCTGCATCTCTCTAAACACCCTGCACTTTCTGTTCTTCACCCCTCCTGTCACCTGCACTGCTCACAACAGAGTCAAAGCCTTGTGTGAATTAGATTAGAGGTATATACTGTATGTGTGTATGTGCATACATTACATATATGTACACACTGTCTGGCCAAAAATATGTCACCACCTGGATTTAACTAAGCAAAAAATGCAAGAGCCTCCCATTGGATAATCTTGGCTTTTCATTTAATTAACAACCATGTGGAAAAATGTTCATGTGTTACAGAGAGTGGTTTAATTAGCTTGAGACGTCATTCTCACCCAAGGATTGTCCACCACAGAGTCCAGACCTGAATCCCATTGTGAATATTGGGCCCGTGGGATGTGCTGGAGGAGACCACACTGCAGTGGTCTGAATCGCCATCATTAATACGAGATCTTGGGAAAACATGAATGTAAATCTGGACATAAACAACAGCGCGAGTGCAGGAAAGCTCCCGTCTTAACTCGGGAAGTTGTGTATTTGGGATTAAAGTAGTTGTGCCGACTTGTGTATAAGGAATTAAAGTAGCTGTGGCGGCCGTTGTGTATTTGGGATTATAGTAGTTGTGGCGGCCGTTGTGTATTTGGGATTATAGTAGTTGTGGCGACCGTCGTGTATTTGGGATTAAAGTAGCAGTGGCGACCGTCGTGTATTTGGGATTAAAGTAGCAGTGGCGACCGTCGTGTATTTGGGATTATAGTAGTTGTGGCGACCGTCGTGTATTTGGGATTAAAGTAGCAGTGGCGACCGTCGTGTATTTGGGATTATAGTAGTTGTGGCGACCGTCGTGTATTTGGGATTAAAGTAGCAGTGGCGACCGTCGTGTATTTGGGATTATAGTAGTTGTGGCGACCGTCGTGTATTTGAGATTATAGTAGTTGTGACAATGCTGAAACTTGTGGAAATGATGCCACAGAGAGGTCGCGAGCGGTTCTCCATGTCCATCCAGAGGAGAACGTTTCGAGCGCTGGGCAGATTCACCCAGGACAGGATGCCAATCTATCACTGGACACACACTCACCGGGAATTCCTAGCGCTGAGAGGAGAACGTGCTAATCACTAAACCAACGTGCCACCGAGAATCTGTAATATATTTAAAGCTGAATGTGATTCAACCAAATTTTAGTGTGTGTGCCCTTTTTTTAAGTCGAGCCGTGTATATATGGTCACATGCCGGGACATAGTGAGGATCAGAGACGGGATTATCAGACACAGGAATGGGATTAATTAACAGATTGCATCACATACAAAATGCTGGCTGGTGTGACTGCTGCCGACGTCTCAGTCCTTTTGCTACATCACTAATGGCAGAACCTCCAGCAGGTGGGTTCTTCCCCATGTCCTCTACCCTCGTTACTGCCTTCCCTCCTGAGCAGCGATTAGGAAGACACAACATAGATGCACTGACCAAACGGCTAATGGACACATTAAATCTCTTTTTTTTACATGTTGATGATGAACACACACACACACACACACACACACACTAAAGTAGATCTTATGAAATATTTCATTTTCAATGTATATGGAAATATTAATATTTAATTGTCCTTTAAATAATATATATTAATGAACAACCGTTTTTTGCAATGTAGAATTTTTAAAAATATGTTTTAAATGATATATTATAGCTTCTACTTAAAGATATGTATCCTTCCACCACATGTACTACTGTATAAAGAATGACATTTGCACAATGTCAAGACATGTCACATGGAAGCAGAACATGGAGATGCAGTTTCTCTTCAAGCAGAACCTGTAAGCGTTTTGAGTCTTCAGCTGTCATGCTGTTGATGATGGGAAAGGGAGAGACCACCGGGGCACTCTCACCATTCTGCCCTGAATTAAACAGCAGGATTAAATAGACATTTGGTACCTATTGAGAATTAAGGTTGACTGTGGCTTAAAAGCTCCAGTACAGAAGCATTAAAATCTCCCGATCCATTTCGGCCTTTATGGGTTAATCTGTTACTCACTCGTGACTTTGGAATGACTTTATAGGAGTGAGCTGAGGGGAAAAATGATTATACTACCAATCAATGATCCTGAAAAATTGATTGTGTTAATTTCGGTTACTAATTATATATATATATATATATAAACATGTGTGTATATATATTGCGTGTGTGTATATATATTGTATATATATACACATGTGTGTGTGTGTGTATATATATATATACACACACACACACACATACACACACACACACTGTCTTATATTATTATATGCATATTAGCCTTTAAAGGTTATAATTTACCTAACAATGATACAACTAGGGGCGGCACGGTGGCTTAGTGGTTAGCATGTTCGCCTCTCAGCTCTAGGGATTCTCGGTTCCCAATCTGGGTGGAGTTTCCATGTCCAAAAACATGGATCAAGTCAATTGAGTTCTCCAAATTGCCCCATATAGAGTGTGTCTGTGTGAGTGAGTGTGTGCCCAGTGATAGATTGGTGCCCTGTCCTGGGTGTATCTGCCCAGCGCCCGAAACCTTTCCCCCTGGATGGGCATGGGGAACCCCCCCACGACCCTAATATAGGATAAAGCGGTAGATAATGGATGGATAATGGATAATACAATTTTTAAAAAGCCTTAAGTTATACCTTAACCTTTTATTAACCCATAACTCTGTATAAATAACCCATATTTATACTTGAAAGTAATCAAATAGTACACGATGTTTGGATTTATTTTCTGTAATTCAGTTGTTGTCTCTTTTGCTGCCAGAAAGAAAGCAACAGCAAGAATGGATTTCTCTCACCTTATACTGTTTACAACAATACACCCCTCAGGGTTAATTACGAGGAGTTTTCAGGTATGTTTTCCAACTAAATATTAAAGAACCTTAGAGGATTGTCACTCCAGTGACAAGCTTTGTACTCCTTGTACAAAAATGTTTTTTTTTTTTTTTAAGAAGTATATTTATGAATCATTACAGCAAAGAACCAGTTATTAAAACCAGCAAGTGAGTCTAATTGAGCCATTTGGGAAGTTCTGTTACTTACTTTGGTACTGAATCATTCAGTTTGACCTAAAAACTAATTACCTCAGGAATACTTTGGAAATACATTAACCACATGCATATTGTGTGTGTGTGTGTGCGTGTGATAATCCAAACTCTGTTTGGATTATCAGCATCACATCATACAGTCACATTATGCCCGTCAGTGTTAACCGGTAATGATTATATAAGCCTTGACTATGGTCTCCATTTTTGTTTGTCTGTTTAAGAAGTATGTACTCGTACCCGTGTCCGCGTGGGTTTCCTCCGGGTTCTCCGGTTTCCTCCCACAGTCCAAAAACATGGATTCTCCAAATTGCCCCATATAGAGTGTGTCTGTGTGAGTGAGTGTGTGCTCAGCGATGGATTGGCGCCCTGTCCTGGGTCTATCTGTCCAGCGCCCAAAACGTTCTCCCCTGAATGGGCATGGAGAACCCCCCCACGACCCTAATATAGGATAAAGTGGAAGATAATGGATGGATGGATGGATGGATGTTGAAGAAGTAACTTGCTAATCTCTCATGTGCCGACGGGGTGGTGCAGCTCTTCTAATCCAGCTTGGAGAGTGGCTCCATTGTTGCAGCAGCAGGGTTGTAGCTGAATCACAAAACTCAGGGCTATTAGGACGTCTTAGTAGGAAACGGCGGACAAGCGCAATGCTGGATTGTCTTGTTAGGCAAAGACGTGTCATGCTCAGCTGCACATTACCCTACTTCCTTTTCCTGCTACAGAAAAGTAGGGAAAGCAATTAAAGTTTCAGCACATGCTGCTGTTCTCAGTGACAGGTAATGCTGTACCCACTGTTCCAGACACAGGGCTTAAGAAAAGCAGCCGAGCTTCACTCAGCCACAGACTGAAAGCTTGTTTCCTGTCTGGGGACATGTGATATTATGGAGGTAGCTGTCAAGTAATCTCAGTCAGAGTCTACACACATATGCTCAACCAGCAAACATGATTGGGGAATGGGATTGGGGGTTAAATAATATCCAGTGTGGATGGTTTGACCTTGGACATAGAAGGAGGAGTGGGGTGGTGTTTATTTGGTTCTCTACATACTTTGTTAGTCCCATTTATTTCCATCCATCCATTATCTTCCACTTTATCCTCTACTAGGGTCGCGGGGGGGGGTTCCCCATGTCCATCCAGGGGAAAACGTTTCGGGCGCTGGGCAGATACATCCAGGACAGGGCGCCAATCTATTGCTGGGCACACACTCACTCAAACAAACAAACTCTCCATTTATTATCTTCCGCTTTATCCTCTTTTAGGGTCACGGGGGAGGTTCCCCATGCCCATACAGGGTTGAACGTTTGGGGCGCTGGGCAGATACACCCAGGACAAGGCGCCAATCTATTACTGAGCACACACTCACTCACACAAACACACTCTATATGGGGCAATTTGAAGAACTTAACTGACTTGATCCATGTTTTTGGACTGTGGGAGGAAACCGGAGAACCCAGAGGAAACCCACACAGACACAGAGAGAACATGGAAACTCCACCCAGATTGGGATTCGAACCGGGAATCCCCAATGCTGAGAGGAGAATGTGCTAACCACTAAGCCAGCATGCCACCCCCTCTTTATTTGGCTTCAAATCATTGGAACCCCCACACCACCACCACAGAGTTGGTGTTAGATGGGTTTTGTCTGACTCTCTTCACTGCAGTGACACTGATGTAGTCGTGGTGTGTTAATATGTACAGCACTGGTGAGGTGGAGTTGAGAGGATCAGAGACAGTGCTGCCACTGGAATATCAAAACACATCAGTGACACTGCTGGACTGAAATAACCCACCAGCCTTAGACATCTACCTCTGCTTTCAGAACCCGGTGTCACCCTCCTAATGCAGCAATAGGAATAATGGCGCATAATAAAAAAAAATACAGGTCACATGATCACCAAACAGTCTGTACATTAGTGTCCTACACTGTTGATAATGTCCGGCCGCTCAAGGGGGATGAGTCCCGCACTGAGGCTTGGTCCTAACAAGGTTTTGGGAGGACCAGATCAAAATGTATGTTAAAATGCAATTCAAAAAGATTTCTGACATCAATAAAACCATCTAATTTATTCTCAGTCATCCACAAAACATAAAATAACCAATAACTATAATGACAATTTATTAGGTGGCACGGTTAGCATGTTCTCCTCTCAGCACTAAGGATTCCCGGTTCGAATCCAATTCTGGGTGGAGTTTCCATGTTCTCCCCGTGTCCACGTGGGTTTCCTCCGGGTTCTCCAGTTTTCTCCCACAGTCCAAAAACATGGATCAAGGTCAATTGAATTCTCCAAATTGCCCCCTATAGAGTGTGTCTGTGTGAGTGAGTGAGTGCCCAGTGATAGATTGGCGCCCTGTTCTGGGTGTATCTGCCCAGCGCCCGAAACATTCTCCCCCGGATGGGCATGGGGACCCCCCCCCCACGACCCTAATAGAGTATAAAGCGGACCATAATGGATGGATGGACACTTTAAACCTTAAGCTCAGTAAACAAACTTCAAGCTGTTTCTTTTTTTTTTTGTATTAAGTCGTAACGGGGGGGGGGGGGGTTCTTTTTTTAGCTGGCAGAGGGGAACGTGAGCAGATCATGTTTCTATAACAAGTGGTGAAATATGAAAAATAAATGTGGGAATCTATAAACGAGCTCTGGGCAGTTTCTTCTAATGCCTTCTGATGAGCTGCTACATTTGCTATTTTAAAACCTAAATTCCGTTAACATGGCAGTAATGCAGTGTAATTTCTGCTGCCGCCCAATCCGATTTTTTTCTTGGTATTTGCATAGTAAATCAAATTTACATAAGCCTGAGAGCTTTTTGTGTATATTACTGTAGAGCCCAAATCTTACAGTAGCTGCAATTCACGTTTAAGTTTCAGGTTTATTTATTCATCTGGTGCTTTTTGCAACAGTGCATCGTCTCAAAGCAGTTTGACAAACTTTAAGTTCAAGTTATTTATTTATAGAGAGCTTTTTACAATAGAAAACTGTCACAAAGAAGCTTTATAGAATGAAAAGCCTTTAAACCCCCAAAGAGCAAGCCGAAGTGACAGTGGCAAGAAAAAACTCCATGTTATGTTAATAATTGCTATATAATAATAAAAAACTTGAACTTGAGTTAAAATGCTTATTGGCCAATAGCTCACCTGAGAATATGTAACTATACCTTAGTGTTAGAGAGGGTGTGGAACAGAACACTGCCATGAAAGTCTGGAGCAGAGTAAATAAATGAACTAGATACTCCATCTTTGGTTTTTTAAATACCACGAAAAGGTCACCAACCTGAACGGGTGAAGCACAAAGTGAAAACAAAGAACAAAGAATATCTGATAGGGTGGTTTAACAATCACTGAAACTTTACAATGTTTTCCCCCCATGTAACATTAGTGCTAAAAACACACACACACACACACACACACACACACACACACACACACACACACACATACAGTACCAGTTAAATATTTGGACACACCTCCTTTTTGCTTCCACTTCCTGTAAAGATGGACTTTGTAGTTCTACAATTCCATTCTGTAGTCCATCTGTTAGTGTTCTACAGTACATACTGTGTACGTCCCCTTTACTCTGTTCTAATGGTCAGAACCCCAATAGCACCACCACAGAGCAGGGATTATTTGGTGGGTGCATTAGTCCTATCCCAGCAGTGTCACTGAGGTGGAGAAATGAAACTCCAGCAGCACTGCTGCACTAAAACCCCCTCACCACATCAGTGTCACTGCAGAACTGACAATAAACAATCCACCACCTAAATGATACCTGTTCTGTGATGCTGCTGAGAACCAACAGGGACTAACAACAACAAAGAACACAGATGGACTACAGTCTGGAATTGTAGAACTACAAAGTCCATCTATATGATAAGTGGGGAACATAGACAACGGAGCAAGAAAGGGGCGTGTCCTAACTTGACAGGTTCTCTCACTCTCACTCTCTCTATATATATACATATTGCAGATGGGTTAAAACAGCTGTCTTTATGTATTTTAGAGATCACATGATAATGCATGGTATGTTTTTCTGGTTAGATAAACCTGTTAATCGGTTTCATTGCCACTTTAAAAGATAATAAGCCACTGCCCACCCCACCAACATCTGCTACAGAGTCACACCTGCTTTATTCCTGTTTTATTACAAAGTGATCACTGAGCACTCCAGATAATGCTTATGATTTTGCCAAATGTGCCGCAGTGTGCGATAAAAACATCCCACAAGCAGCTCTCCTCTTCAATTAATGCTTATGCTCTAATAGTTCACCAAAGTCATACACAGTTCATTCCCTGTGTCTCACATCACATAATCACAAAACACATCCTCCTCCTGTACTTTATGATTTACATTGACATAATGCAAGTGGCTTCATCCTGCTCAGTTCATAATGCAGCATAAAAACAGCAAAGGCAGTACACTAACCCCAAAAGAGGGAAATTTCTTCCCCCATGAAGTAGTTTTCATTTCATTCATTATCTCCCGCTTTATCCTCTATTAGGGTCGCGGGGGGGTTCCCCATGCCCATCCAGGGGAGAATGTTTCGGGCGCTGGGCAGATACATACCAGATACAGGACAGGGTGCCAATCCATCGCTCGGCACACACTCACTCACACAGACACACACTATATGGGGCAATTTGGAGAACTCAATTGACTTGATCCATGTTTTTGGACTGTGGGAGGAAACCAGAAAACCCGGAGGAAACCCACGCAGACACGGGGAGAACATGGAAACTCCACCCAGATGGGGATTCGAACCGGGACTCCCTAGTGCTGAGAGGAGAACATGCTAACCACTAAGCCACCGTGTCGCCCTCCCCTTGAAGTAATGTGTCTAAATTTAGTATTAGTATTTCTTGGCATTTACTTTTTTTCCTAGTGGACTAGTAGCTCATAACACTGACCTGCCACAAACCTGTGTGTGTGTGTGTGTGTGTGTGTGTGTGTGTGTGTGTGTAAACATGTCACTATTTTGACAGCTCAATATTTGCTGGTGTTTCCTTCCGTCATAATTCTAACAGTAGACTCAAGGACCCAATCAGGCAGTGAAGCGCAAAGCATATGAAGTTCGACTTATTTATTACCCAGTGTGCAATTACTGCACTGTATAGCCCTTATCCAGGTCAGAGTGACAGCCTGCGGCACATTCACACCTGATTAATCTCAGGCTCGACATTAGCAGCCCTGCTGATTAAACTCAGCTCTAAAGTACGAGATTCTTCCAGCACACAAGCTGAGCAAGAGGTCTAACCATCAGCGCTTTGAAATACTGATGCAGACCGTAGGTTTACTTGGTTTCAACCCTGTCTGAGGACACAGAAACAGAATGACAAAAAAAGAATCCTGTGCTGCAGGACTCTCTAGAGCAAAACAGACCGAAATACTTAGATTTTCCAAAATGATCCCATTTTTTCAGGTTTTATGTTGTTTGCATATTGTACAGCCATGTGCATTAATGAAACCAGTGAACAGCATAACGAAAGTACAGCCAGTACAGAATGTCTTTCTATTTAGATGCTGCGTGCATATCTGGAGTCACGGAAATCACAGTCATGGACCACCAAGCTCAAACAAATCGACTGTCACCTTTTTCTAAAAATGAAAGAGAAAGAGGGTATGCCATGCACAAACATTCCTTGCCCACTGTGTAGCACGGTGGTGGATTTATAACCTTGTAAAAATGTTACAATATTACAGATTAAAACTGATTGTTTAAAATGTTTATAAAAATGTAATAATATAAAATATATAATAAATAAATTCATTCATTCATTATCTTCCACTTTATCCTCTACTAGGGTCGCGGGGGGGGGGGGGGGTCCCTATGTCCATCCAGGGGAAAACGTCTCAGGTGCTGGGCAGATACACCCATGACAGGGTGCCAATCTATCACTGGGCACACACTCACT
>JAFMOD010000210.1:1493678-1575438 GCA_019802435.1 Corydoras maculifer
ATATATATATATATATATATATATATATATATATATAGTTTGCTTTCTAAAGAAACAGATTTAACAAATGACTTGTCTTAACTTTATCAACAGACCTGTCTTTGTTTTCTAGCTTGTAGATAGCGTGTAGAAAGAGCGAGAAAAGGAAGTCTATTTTTGGCCGCTGTATGTCATGTGAGCATCTCCATAAATGTGTCCCTAATAAGCTCCCAGTAGGGTTTCACAGCAGCACCGTTCACTGGGAGTGCAGACTAACAGCAATGACAGAACACTGATCGGGGGAGGAAACTCACTGCTATTGCAGCACAGCACCTGATACATACAGTCTTACCAGCCATGTCACCATCACTGCCAAGCTGACAAATCTCCATCAATCAAACAATATCTGAGCCCCAATCTGGGTTTATATAAAAAATTGAGGGGGGGGATTTATTAAAAAAAAAAACGATCTATAAAAGCACGTGTAACCGTGCATACAGTACATACTGCCCCCAACATGTGCATCAATCCAATTAGTTTAGTTATCAACTATCATTTTAAAGCAAATCGGGAAACAACCCTGACTTAATCCTAGCCTAATTAATAAATTCACCATAAACGAAACCAGATATTGTAGCCTTTTTGTAGCAAAGCACATGTAAAAACCTGACAAATGCTAATAAACCTTTACTAAATGAGACTTGTAAGCTTAAGTTCAGTTATTGAACTAAACATTTTGCAAAGTTGATTTTATTATTTACATTTATTTACACTGAGAGACATTTTCCTTAAACTGTGTGCAGTGGTGTTGTTTGGTATGCTTTCTTTTTCTTTTTGGAGGATCTGTCCGAGTGTCAGCACTAATCTGTATATATAAAGCTTACAGATTTTAGTGGGAATTTCTCATGAGTTTGCAAAGCAACTACTAGTTTGCAGGTAGAATTAAAAAAGTGGATGAAATATTTAATGGTATAAGATAATCCATCCATCCATTATCTTCTGCTTTATCCTATATTAGGGTCGTGGGGGGGTTCCCCATGTCCATCCAGGGGAGAACGTTTCAGGCACTGGGCAGATACACCCAGGACAGGGCAGGGCGCCAGTCTATCACTGGACACTCACTCACTCACACAGACACACTCTATATGGGGCAATTTGGAGAATTCAATTGACCTTGATACATGTTTTTGTACTGTGGGAGGAAACCAGAGAACCCGGAGGAAACCCACGCAGACATGTGGAGAACATGGAAACTCCACCCAGATTGGGATTCAAACCGGGAATCCCTAGTGCTGAGAGGAGAACATACTAACCACTAAGCCACCGTGTTGGCGGTATAAGATAATAATAACAAAATATTTATTTATTTAGCTACAACTTTTAACAATAGGTTGATCGATACACATCTTTACTTTTCTTTTAAAACATGTTTTCTTTTTGAAGACAAACAGACGAGATCAGCACTGTTAAAGGCACTACATTGATTTATCATGCTGTCATCTGAGACTGTGAACACACTAGCTGTGAAGCAACATGCACTTTAATGTGTACACACACACACACACACACACACACACACACACACACTCTTACATGACCCCTATGAAAGACAAGCCTTATGCTTCGAACATCTCAGAGGGTTTTCTCAACACTCTAGCGACAGGCTGAGCACACAAACACACAAGTGTACATCCAGGGTCAAAGAAGAATAAAGTTGAAGCCGATGTTTGACTGATCAGCAGTGAATCATCCCTAAGACGATGCAGGCTGCGGGTCACAGGCATGCACTGCCAAGGCCTGATGTCCTGTCCATAAATCACTGGGACTGAGTAAGCGATTAGGGACACGCACCCTTCAGAATTCAAGCTGCAACCTTTCTCCTGGTTTTTGGCGACAGACAAGGACAGCCCGTAAAGCGACAAGCTCGCAATCAATACCTGAAGCCTGTGTACCTTCAGTGTGGGTTTCAAGTCACAACCATGACAAAATGTGGGCGCAGTAGCCCAGTGGTTAGAGTGTTGGGCTATCAATCTGAAGGTTGGGGGTTAAACTCTCAGGTCCACTGAAGTTACCAGTGTGGGTCCTTGAGCAAGACCCTTAACCGTCATTGCTCCAGGGATGTTGTGATTAACCCTGTGCTCACCTTGTAAGTAGCTTTGGATAAAAGCGTCCAATAAATGAACAAATGTAATAAATGTAGCAAACCATATAAATTTGATGTAACTAAGGTAACAAAAGTAAAATAAAGTGACAAGGAGCACGTCCGGTTCAAATCCCAATCTGGGTGGAGTTTCCATGTTCTCCCCGTGTCCATGTGGGTTCCTCTGGGTTCTCCAGTTTCCTCCCACAGTCCAAAAACATGGATCAAGGTCAATTGAATTCTCCAATTGAGTGTGTTTGTGTAAGTGAGTGAGTGAGTGAGTGAGTGTGTGCCCAGTGATAGATTGGCGCCCTGTCCTGGGTGTGTCTGCCCAGCACCCGAATCTTTCTCCCCTGGATGGGGAACCCCCTCCCCCCCCCGTAACCCTAACAGAGGATAAAATGGAAGATAATGGATGGATAATGCAAATTCTTCTCCCAGCAAGACCAAATTACTGAATGTATCAGTAATGGTACCAATTGGGTGAGCTCAGTGATTAAGCCTATAAATCTGAGGGTTATGGGTTCCAATCCCAGGTCCACTGATGTTACCAATGTGTATTTTTGAGCAAGGCCCTTAACCCTTATTGCTCAAGGATGGCAGTATCAAACATGTTTTCTAACCCTCACCATCAAATTGGGATATTTGAAAGTCCCTTAGATTTAAGGTGTCTGCCAAATGACCTCATGTAGCTCAATGAAAATCAATTACAGGACCAGGACCTCCCTTCTATTGATACTCTGATCTCAACCACCTAAAATTCATCATTTTAATAATTTTAGCATGACCTGAAAAGCTTGAAAACAAATGTATTTATACTAAACAAGCAAAATCTGTTTCAGCGGAGTGGCATCTAAATGACAGACCAACTCCATATTGATTTCTATCTATTCAGAATTCAGGGGAAGGGCAGATGTCCACCCGCCTTTAGTTAAAAATCATTGCTAGTCCTATTAATATCCTTTCCGTTTCACAGGATACAATAGCTCCCCCCCCTGTATATGTATTTCCAATACTGAGGTACTGAAAAGCAAACTGTTGTGATGAGGCTGCATTCATTTTAGGAATTCGAGGGTCGGACTTTAATGGCATGACAGAGGCTGACTTAATTGTTTGATTGATTGGTCATGCTACCAGGCGTATTTCTGAGGCCTGTCCCTGCCGATCAATGAGTCAGTGAGCGTCTAGCGAAACGTAGCAGCTTACCAGCAGCAAAATTCAATTAATGTCGGGCCCTTCTGTCCCCAGTCGGGAGTCTATTACACAATCTCCGAATGAGAAACCCTCCTCCACTCAGCGAGGTTATATAGCTACATAGCGTACAGGTACACTCCTCATTTAGCACCCTGTACACACACGGACACTACATAGGATACCAGCTACAAATTGAGTTAGCCTCCTAATCTGTCATTTAAACAAATTATCCTGAGCCGTGCAACATCAGCAGTATTGCTTGATGCCTGTGGGGGAGGAAAAACAGACCAGGAGAAAGCCATAAAAGGGTTCTAATAGAGACAAGAGAACCGCTGGAGCCTTTATACGAGGGTTGGAACTTAAATAGTGGCCACTATTTATTCACAACCGGATACAAAAGAGGTCCATGTTTGCACCTGTTACTGCCCTTCAAAGTGGTCACCAGCGTTGTGTAGAACCCGTTGCCAGCGATGTGGAAGGCGTAGTATATCGTTAGCAGAGCCTGTTCTGTTGATGGTGCGAATGGATCATCCTACTGCCTGTCTAATCTCTGGAACAGTTCTGAAGCCAATGTCACAAAGTACTGTACCATCCACCATACTCACATTTACATTACATTACATTTACATTTAGTCATTTAGCAAACGCTTTTATCCAAAGTCACTTACAAATGAGAACATTACAAGTCAGAAGTTATGCAGAAAACCAACTACACTGTAAAATTCGTCAAGCCTGTTATTTGATGCTGCACCCCCCCACCCCCATTTTTTCTTTTTAACAGGTATTTGTTAAAGAGATGCGTCTTCAGTAGTTTCTTGAAACTGTTTAGTGATTCTGCCTTACGGACAGAGTTGGGTAGATGGTTCCACCATTTTGCAGTGGTGAACATCATGAAGTGAGAATCAGCTCCTTGGTGAGGTGGAATCGCCAGGCGGCAATCATCACTGGAGCGAATTGAATGTGATGGAGTGTATTTTGAAAATATAGAGTGAAGGTAAGGGGGGCAGATGCAGAAATGGTCCTGTACGCCAGAGTCAGTGACTTGTACTGAATGCAGCAGCTACAGGGAGCCAATGGAGAGAGAGGAGTAATGGAGTCACATGAGTTCGCTCCCCGGACTTAGGTCCTTGTGACTGTGATTTGATTCCGAGGATGAAGGAACCACTTCGTGACATTGGCTTCAGAACTGTTCCAGAGATTGGACAGGCAGTAGACCGCTCCATTTGACCATCAACAAAACAGGCTCTGCTAACGGTATACTACACATCGTTGGCAAAGGGTTCTACACAACGCTGGTGACTACTTTGAAGGACAGTGACAGGTGCAAACATGGAACTCTGTTGTATCAGTTGTGAATAAATAGTTGCCATTATTTAAGTTTCCCTCGTAGTACAGACAGGAACTGCAAAGGAAAAAGCTCTCGTTGTTTTGTTTTTTGACACTGGTGGTGGCATCAGCCATATTTTATGGAAGGGTTTGCTGGGGCAGCAGCATCACAAATGCAGACAGGAACAGACTGGACAAACTCATTACGAAGGCCAGCTCGGTTCTTGGGAAACACTTGGGGAACACAGGTGGTGGAAGACAAGAGGATGCTAAAAAAGCTAGCAACTCTTATGGACAATGAATCCCACCCCATGTTTGATAGGGTGACCATATTTTCATTTGTGAGAACCAGGACACCTTGGTTCAGTAAAATTATTCCATAGTATAGTATTATATATATATCCATTATCTTCTGCTTTATCCTATTAGGGTCACGGGGGGATCCCCATGCCCATGTCCCCAGGGGAGAATGTTTCGGGCGCTGGGCAGATACACCCAGGACAGGGCACCAATCTATCACTGGGCACACACTCACTTACACAGACACACACACATACACACTCTATATGGGGCAATATTAGAGAACTAAATTGACTTGATCCATGTTTTTTGGACTGTGGGAGGAAACCGGAGAACCCGGTGGAAACCCACGCAGACACGGGGAGAACATGGAAACTCCACCCAAATGGGGATTCGAACCGGGACTCCCTAGTGCTGAGAGGAGAACATGCTAACCACTAAACCACCATTGCTGCCCCCATCTTATCTTATCTTACCTTAAAGATGTTACGAGTACGACAAAAAAGAGAGCGCTGAGCTGATCAGGTGACGGCAGGAAACCGAACAAGACCGCAAAGCAGTAAATCAATGGACCTTCCTTGAATCTCATGGACCCTCATCTGGCGTGGACCCAGTTCCATCTGAAGAATGGAGAGGGAACAAAGGGACTTTCTGTAACCAAGTCAGCTAATGGAGTGGGCTTATAAGGTTATCAGGGCAAAGCAAAGAGGGAAATGAATCCCTTCTGAAGCCAGAGGACAACGTTTTACAGTGTGTTCTGCCGTTGATGGGGTCATGATCGTCCCGCATGCTCGTTGCACTGAGGCCACGGCGTATTATCAGCTTTTAAATACATTAAAGTTTCATACACATCCGGCTGACCTTGGTGAGACAGAAGCATTGGCACCTGAAGGACATCCACCCACAAGCTCACCATGATGAAATCGGATCTGTGTTGCTTTAGAGGAGCGGGTCAGTTCAGATCAATAGCATGAAAGTGTTTCCCTCTGTGTTTTCAACCAGAGCTGACTTAATGGAAACCAAGAAATATCCAGAAGCACCTTTGAATTTATAAAACTACCTGCTTTAAAAAAAAATGAACAAAAATAATACTGACTAAATCTTCAAACGCCCCATCATTTTTACCACCTTCGGCTGAACATGGCGTGAATGTGTTAGTGACAAACTGATTTATTTAAATAAGAAAAACCTTAAAAACGCACTATAATGCAAAGACACTAAAACAGGCCACGGATTGCAATATTAAAAAGAATAAAAAATTATATTCATTTAAAATAGGGCGGGCGGCACGGTGACTTAGTGGTTGGCATGTTCTCCTCTCAGCACTAGGAATTCCCGGTTCGAATCCCCATCTGGGTGGAGTTTCCATGTTCTCCTCGTGTCCGCGTGGGTTTCCTCCGGGTTCTCCGGTTTCCTCCCACAGTCCAAAAACATGGATCAAGGTCAATTGAATTCTCCAAATTGCCCCATATAGAGTGTGTCTGTGTGAGTGAGTGTGTGTCCAGTGATAGATTGGTGCCCTGTCCTGGGTGTATCTGCCCAGCGCCCGAAACGTTCTCCCCTGGATGGGCATGGGAAAACCCCCCTGACCCTAGTAGAGAATAAAGCGGGAGATGGATGGATTGGATGGACTCTAATCAGTCTACAACTGACAACCACCACCACACAAGTACTTAAACAGCTTTTTTTTCTTCAAGTTTTTCTTTGAGGTATCCATACATTGCTAGAGCACTACCGCATTGACAATTACTGAACAGAACCTGGCTTTCTGTTGGACTAATGAGGCAAACTTGACCTTTGTGTAAAAATCTCATGTTACACAACATTCATTCATTCATTCATCATCTTCCGCTTTATCCTCTACTAGGGTCGCGGGGGGGTTCCCTATGCCCATCCAGGGGAGAACGTCTCGGGCGTTGGACAGATACACCCAGGACAGGACGCCAATCTATCGCTTGGCACACACTTACTCGCGCACACACTCTATATGGGGCAAATTTTTTTTGGAATTTTTATTGGACTGGCTGTCCTGCAGGACGCCCTCAATGGACTTTATAGAGTTTTTAATTGTTAAATACGCGTCACATGATCATTACACAATATGTACATTAGTGTCCTACACTGTTGATGCTGCCCGGCCGCTCAAGGAGGATGAGTCCCCCACTGAGTCTTGGTCCTCACAAGGTTTCTATCTTAAGATAATAACATAACAGAGTTTTTTCTTGCCACTGTTGCTTCAGATGCTCTATGGGGCTTTAAAGGTTTATAACTCTGTAAAGCTGCTTTGTGACAATGTACTATTATAAAAAATACTCTATAAATAAATTACTTGAACTTGAATTTTCATCCATCCATTATCTTCCACTATTTCCTATATTAGGGTCGCGCGGAGGGGGCGTTTCAGGCGCTGGGCAGATACACCCAGGACAGGATGCCAATCCATCGCTTGGCACACACTGACTCACACAAACACACTCTATATGGGGCAATTTGGAGAATTAATTTGACTTGGGCACCAATCTATCACTGGGCACACAATCACTTACACAGACACACACACATACACACTCTATATGGGGCAATTTGGAGAACTCAATTGACTTCATCCATGTTTTTGGACTGTAGGAGGAAACCGGAGAACCTGGAGGAAGCCCACGCGGACACGGGGAGAACATGGAAACTTCACCCAGATGGGGATTCGAACCGGGAATCCCTAGTGCTGAGAGGAGAACATGCTAACCACTAAGCCACCGTGCCGCCCAACTTGAATTTTACTGTAGTTAAAAGTAAAAAATCTCTATGACAAAATTACATCTAATCTAATCTAATGTAATTTAATCTAATCTAATACTCTTGTGATCTGTTTAGATATTATTTTGCAGTCAATACAACAAACACAGAACATGCGTAACTCCAGGGTTAACTCACAGGATGTTAACAGTTTATCACTGTTAGACCGTGCTGGCTGAAGCGATCCGAACTGCAGCCCACTCTTCATATGCAAATAGTGCAAACAACAATTATCAACAAAAGTTGTGGAGGTGGAATAAAATAAAGTGTTAGTTTAAACAAAAGGTGTTGCCATGACACGTCCTTCATCTGTTGATCTGAACATATGGCTTCATGCTAGGTGTTAGAGTATGATTAACCCACGTGTACACAAATCCCACAGTTCTCTTTTCCAAACACCTACTGAGCTCGAAAATTAAGTAGCAAGTTTAATTAAAGTTGTGAGCTGAGATGGTCCCAAACTCCAATGAACCCCATCCCTCCAGGAGCCAGGCTGGGATTCTCAAGTGGTTTCTATTCAAGCCTGTGGCTCTCAGGTTCCTGTGTGCCAGGTATTCACATTTATTCAAGTACTCAAGTATTTTATTTGTCATTCCACAATATAAAGTACAGTACAGTATATGTGGAAGGAGACAGCGTTCCCCAGGAACAGGGTGCTACATATAACAGCTACTACATAACCAACATAAAGTGCACATGTGCAAACACAAGGATCACAATAAATACAGGACGATACACAGTACAGTAAATAAACATTCAGTGTGGTACATAAGTAAACCCTGAGTTTGGTTATTGTAAACAGTTAACATGAATTGGAGAGGTAACAGTGCTGGTGGCCTCCTAGTGATGTGAGCCACATGTTTCAGGAAGAAAAATGTCCTTGATTTTAAGAGGTTATAATTGTGGCAGTTCCTTTATAATGTGCAAAAATTGTGCTAAGATGCAAGATGTGCATAAAGGTATTTCATGAGGGTGCGGTAGCTCAGTGGTTAGGGCTATCAATCTGACGGTTGGGGGTTCAAATCCCAGGTCCACTGCAATTACCAATGTGGGTCCTTGAGCAAGGCCCTTAAACCTCATTGCTCCAGGGATGTTGTAATTAACCCTGTGCTCACCTTGTAAGTGGCTTTGGATAAAAGCGTCCAATAAATGACCAAATGTAAATGTAAATGTAAGGTTTGTGCAAACATGCTAGCAGCGTATGTTATTATGTTGTTATGTGAACCCCCTGGATGGGTATGGGGAACCCCCCCGTGACCCTAGTAGGGGATAAAGCAAAAGATAATGGATGGATCATCAGATTTCAATGCCTAGATTTTCTCCCTCTAGCTAGAATTGTCTGATTGAATTTTGCTTGTGATACAGTTCAGATATCAGCATTCCACATGAAAACAGAAATTTTCATTCATTCATTCATTATCTCCCGCTTTATCCTCTATCAGGGTCGCGGTGGGGTTCCCCATGCCCATCCAGGGGAGAACGTCTCGGGCGCTGGGCAGATAGACCTAGGACAGGGCACCAATCCATCACTGGGCACACACTCACTCACACAGACACACTCTATAGGGGGCAATTTTGAGATTTCAATTAACTTGATCCATGTTTTTGGACTGTGGGAGGAAACCGGAGAACCCGGAGGAAACCCACGCAGACACGGGGAGAACATGGAAACTCCACCAAGATGGGGATTCGAACCGGGAATCCCTAGCGCTGAGGGGCGAATGTGCTAACCACTAAGCCACCGTGCCGCCAACAGAAATTTTATTTAATATATTTAACAAAGTTGTATTTAGGGCGGCACGGTGGCTTAGTGGTTGGCATGTTCTCCTCTCAGCGCAAGGGATTCCCGGTTCGAATCCCAATCTGGGTGGAGTTTCCATGTTTTCCCAGTGTCCACGTGGGTTTCCTCCGGGTTCTCCGGTTTCCTCCCACAGTCCAGAAACATGGATCAAGGCAACTGAGTTTTCCAAATTGCCCCATATAGAGTGTGTTTGTGTGAGTGTGTGTGTGCTCAGTAATAGATTGGTGCCCTGTCCTGGGTGTATCTGCCCAGCGCCCGAAACGTTCTCCCCTGGATGGGCATGGGGAATCCCCCCCGTGACCCTAATAGAGGACAAAGCAGAACATAATGAATGAATGAATGAATGAATGAAGTTGTATTTATTTTAAGTTCATCATGCTCAGATCATCACACCACCATCATCACACCAGGCAGGTGGATTGATTTTCATCTTTAATAAGAAGGCCTTTAGTATTTCAAAAAGAGCTAAACGGCTAAGACGCCCCCCCCCACCCGCATGTCCTGTTCATGACAAATCTGAACCCCGTTGCGTTGCTTAATAGAGAGCTTTAAATTTTCATGCTGGCCTTTAAAACTGTAGGCTCCACATTTTAGGCACCCAGTGGTGTAGATGCTCAAAGTGGTCGATTTATTCATCGTGAGGCTTTTGCTTTATCATAAATCCAAATTCATTCTACATATAAACGCTGTAGGGACAAAGCTAATGGAGCCAAAAGCTTTTAAGAGCCTATACTGTCTAGTGATTTGTTGGCCTCTATTTAATGATCATTCCCGCAGCGTATGCCCAATAAAAACCTGCATGTCAGTTACATTCTTCAAATGATACTCGGCTCTATGTAATTGTTTTGTTATTAAATATACATTTAGTGTATAAATCTACAAATCCCTTAAAGGACCAGTGTTTATGTAAAAGACTCTATGACTAAAATCTTATATTTATTATATATATATATATTCATTCATTCATTATCTCCCGCTTATCCTCTATCAGGGTCGCGGTGGGGTTCCCCATGCCCATCCAGGGGAGAACGTCTCGGGCGCTGGGCAGATAGACCCAGGACAGGGCGCCAATCCATCGCTGGGCACACACTCACTCACACAGACACACTCTATATGGGGCAATTTGGAGAACTCAATTGACTTGATTCATGTTTTTGAACTGTGGGAGGAAACCGGAGAACCCGGAGGAAACCCACGCAGACACGGGGAGAACATGGAGACTCCACCCAGATGGGGATTCGAACCGGGAATCCTTAGCGCTGAGAGGCGAACGTGCTAACCACTAAGCCACCGTGCCGCCCATATATATATATATATATATACCGAATATATACTCCTCTTAACTCTGTTTTTAATGGCATGCCTCTCAGAGCTGGGGATCCAGGTTCAAATCCCAGTTTTCATGTGCCCAAGTGGGAATCCTCCAGGTTCTACAGCATAAAAACATGTGTTTAAAAACAAGGTAAATTTACTGCTGTAGATTGCCCCATTATAGTGCGTGTGTCTGTATTCATGAGTGAGTGAGTGTGTGCCCAGCTATAGATTGGCACCCAGTTCTGGATGTATCTGCCCAGCGCCTGAAATGTTCTTCCCTGGACGGACATGGACAGATGGACAGAAACTCCCCTATGACCCTAATAAAGGATTAATCAGAAGACAATATAAGAAGAAAAAAAATCAGTTATATCCTCAAATAAACAGAAACCCATAAGCTTCAAGGTAAATAAGAGGTCAACACTACCCCAGGTGCAGCAAAAACCATAAATCAAAATTCCAATAATATAAGGAACAGAACAAAACCCCTTAATCTGATTACAACCAAAAAAAAACAGACAAACTCAGGAGAACACAATGTTCAGAAGCACACAGCAGACAACCGTAACGGGGCAAATGGAGGTCAACATACAGACACATGTTATTTCGATTAAGAATTGTTCTTCTATGAAGCAATCAGAAAGCAGAAAGGCAGACAGTACACAGCAAAGATGTGATCGGAACATTACACAATGTTCAAATCATTACCAATGAAACACACGCGCTGAAAAATCACTGGTTTATAGTTACCGGTTAATGACCGTGTTAACTAACCGTGTTTAATGTATGAGTCGGCAACAGTCGGCAACAGCTGGATTGGATTGGATCGCATTATGATTAGAACCTGCACAGAACACACACAATGTAAATAAAATGCTCATCTGGAAAAGGTTCTAACAATATCTAGATGTTAGTATTTTATGATACAGCACATCCGTATCGGAATACCAACTATGTAGGAGAGCAAAAATACTGCAACATAGGTGTGTTAAATATTAACAGATATAAAAGTCAATTCCTGAATTTAAGCTCGAGTCTCATGTGAAAACTATATCTGTTGTTAAAAAGAATAAACCAACATAAAGTGATTTACTTTGCCTACTGTTCTTACACACAGAGGAATTTGTCCTCCACATTTAACCCATCCGTGAAGTAAAACACACACACACACACACACACACACACACACACACACACACACACACACACTGCTGAAGTGAACACACGTGCCCTGAGTGGTGGGCAATTGGGATTGGGTGCCTCGGGAGCAATTGGGCACTTCAGCCATGATACTTGGTGGGACTGGGAATCGAACCAGAGACCTTCAGGTCACAAGGTTGGTTCCCTAACCACAAGTCCATGACTGTCCCAGACTCAAGAATACAGAAAAAGCTTAGAAAAGAGAGAAAATGGAGGTTACTGAGGTACTGCACCAGTTTGAGCCTCAGCCAATAGAATACAATAATATGGTTTTAAAAACAGTCTTTAAATAACAAACACCAAGATAAACAATAGCAGCTGATCAGTGAAGAAGAAGTAGTGATGGCATCAGGAATGAAATGCTTATTGTTTAATGCTGAACATAGTTTTGTTCCTTCAAATGTCACAACGTTCAATCTATAAGTATGAAGACCAGAAGTTCACACAGAAATGGTACTTTAAAAATGAATTATTGAAGGCACAGTGGCTTAGTGGTTAGCATGTTCTCCTCTCAGCACTGGGGATTCCCGTTCGAATCCTAATCTGGGTGGAGTTTCCATGTTCTCCCTGTGTCCACATGGGTTTCCTTCGGGTTCTCCGGTTTCCTCACACAGTCCAAAAACATGGATCAAGGTCAATTGAGTTCTCCAAATTGCCCCATATAGAGTGTTTGTGTGTGTGTGTGTGTGATTGTGTGTCCAGTGATAGATTGGCACCCTGTCCTGGGTGTATCTGCCCAGTGCCTAAACGTTCTCCCCTGGTTGGGCATGGGGAACCCCCCCCCCGCGACCCTAATAGAGGATAAAGTGGAAGTTAATGGATGGATGGAAGGAAAATGAATTATTGACAACCATGAATACTAGTTTGCATAATCTCTGGAAAAAATTACATCTTATACCATTAAAAATCTTCCATATTTATAATTCTATACTATTTGGAAAAACAATATTAAGAAAATAAGAGTGTTTGATTATTTAAACATATGCAACAGCGCTCCAGGGGTGTAAACACTAACACCTACTCCCACTAAAGTGGTGCCACCAGGCTGCTGCCCAGGCGTTCAACAGGAACAGACCATGTCTGAGCTAAGGGGCTGAATTTAAGATAATGACACTGCAATAGTGACCTCTTCTGGCTTTTTATCTCACCAGAACTAAAGGAGAATAAAGACTGAGTTTGATTGCAGCTTACCTCTAAACATTATTACTTGGTTGGTAAATAACAGCAGTGGACGCTGCAGGTTTGACAGATGGCAACTTTCTATTACTACCGTAATCACAGAGGGCTGAGACAACCTCATTTGCATTTCTATTACCAGGGAAAACGTGCCAACATGCATCCTGCAGCTCTCTGTTCAGACCCAGACGCCGAACCATCCATCCATTCATTATCTTCTTCTTTATCATCTATTAGGGTCATGGGGGGTTCCCCATGTCCATCCAGGGGAGAACGTTGCAGGCGCTGGGCAGATACACCCAGGACAGGGCGCCAATCTATCACTGGGCACACACTCACTCACACACTCTATATGGGGCAATTTGGCAAATTAAATTTACCTAAAATGATTAAAATTACAAATATAGATAGTTGAGATCAGGTTATTAATGGTGGGGAGGTCCTGTAAGCCATCCATCCATTATCTTCCATTTTATCCTCTACTAGGGTCGGGTGGGGGTGGGGGGGTCAATGGGGCAATTTGACGAATTCAATTGACCTTGATCCATGTTTTTGGACTGTGGGAGGAACCCGGAGAACCCAGAGGAACCCCACACGGACACGGGGAGAACATGGAAACTCCACCCAGATTGGGATTCGAACTGGGAATCCATAGCGCTGAGAGGAGAACATGCTAAACCACTAAACCACCATGTTGCCGACGCAGGACCATGGTGTACCAAACTCTACAGCTAGAAGAAAGCAGCTTGAGTAAACAGAAGTCGGTGCGGTACGTTACATCTGGTCACTCGATTCGTATAAAAATGTGGCAAAAAAAAAGATGAGACAGCTGCCACTCAGGGAAAGTGGAGGTTGGGGGGGGGAGGGGAGGGGTAGATATTGGATTAACATGGGAGAAAAAATAAAAGTAAGAAAAGCAGCATATGCTGTTTACTGTACCACTGCTGAGCCTTAATACAAATCCACATCCTGATGATTTTTACAAACTCAACAATTAACTACAGTAATGCTGAGAATCAGAAACTACAAGATATACAGGTGTAACTACAGTACGACGTGTGGCTTTCCTCAGCTGAATTATCCATCCATCCATTATCTTCCGTTTTATCCTCTATAAGGATTCCCCATACCCATTCAGGGGAGAACATCTCGGGCGCTGGGCAGACAGACCCAGGACAGGGTGCCAATCCATCACTGGGCACACACTCACTCACACAGACACACTCTAAACGGGGCAATTTTGAGAATTCAATTAACTTCATCCATGTTTTTGGACTGTGGGAGGAACTCCATCCAAATGGAGATTCAAACCGGGAATCCCTAGTGCTGAGGGGAGAACATGCTAAACACTAAGCCACCATGCTGCCCTCAGCCAAACTAAAGAAGAGGTAATAAGAATAATAATGCAACACTGGTTTGTATATTGTTCTCCGAAAAGGTCACACTATGTATTTAGTGCCAGGGCAGTGTTGGCACTAAAAACCAGGATTGTTAGGAGCGGGGCGGGGCAATTTGTTTCCGCAAGGGGCCACAAGAAAAACTAGAACTGTTGTGGAGGCTTAGTTAATGAGCTTAATTTAATAAAACATAAATTAATAACTGTTTAAGGAATACACTTATTTATAAATCAGGCTATTCCGGTCCTTGAATCTGATTGGCTGAGCTTATTGTCCAGTCGTGACATATATAGCTCGATATACATATATACAGTACGACGTGAACTGGCCTCTTTTTTAGGCAAATTACATACGAGGTAATAAGAATAATGCAACACTGGTTTGTATAATGTTCTCCGAAGAGACTGGAGACTAACGTTTGGTTTAATGGTGAGTTCGGGACCTTTATTGTTAAAATGAATAAATAACAATTCATCAGCACCTCACATTTAAGGTCACACTATGTATTTAGTGCCAGGGCAGTGTTGGCAGGATTGTGCGGGACAGGGCGGGGCAATTTGTTTCCGCAAGGGGCCACAAAAAACTAGAACTGTTGTGGAGGTTGAATTAATGAGCTTAACTTAATAAAAAATAAATAAAAAACATCCATCCATCCATCCATTATATTCCGCTTTATCCTTTATTAGGGTCTCGGGGGTTCCCCATGCCCATCCAGGGGTGAAGGCGCTGGGCAGATACACCCAGGACGGGACGCCAATCTATCACTGGGCACACACTCACTCACTCAGACAGACAAACTCTATATGGGGCAATTTAGAGAATTCAATTAACTTGATCCATGTTTTTGGACTGTGGGAGGAAACCGGAGAACCCGGAGGAAACCCACGTGGACACTGGGAGAAGATGGAAACTCCAACCAGATGGGGATTCGAACCGGGAATCCCTAGCGCTGAGAGGAGAACATGCCAACCACTAAGCAACCGTGCCGGCCCTCACAGAAAAGCAGTTTATTAATAATTTTGTTTGTAACGCTTCATGAAAGCAATAAGACATGAAGGTGGGCACTATTGTGAATAAAACACAGGAAACATGTTCACCGTCATTACAACTAACGAACTGCCTAATACACACAATAAAGTTAAATACCTGGTCTGGTTAAGCACACTAAACACATAATCTCTCCAGAATCTCCTCATAAGTCACTTCTATTATGATTTTACATTTACATTTGGTCATTTATTGGACGCTTTTATCCAAAGTGACTTACAAGGTGAGCACAGGGTTCATCACAACATTCCTGGAGCAATGAGGGTTAAGGGTCTTGCTAAAGGATCCACATTGGTAACTTCAATGGACCTGGGATTTGAACCCCCAACCTGATTGAAAGCCCAACACCCCAACCACTGAGCTACCAAGCCCTGTAGTTGAAGATACAACTATGACCTGGTTCTATCAGAAGAATAAAATAAAAAAATAAAAAATACAACCAAAAAAACTCACAGAAATAAATCTCAGCCCTATGTGATCATTGCTGCATGATCCCCCGACTGCGGACATTCGATTTGTTCTTTTCTCGCAGTTCGACTTTACAGAACCTACAATACTTGTAGTGGAAACCAATTCCGATTCATCCAACAGATGCACGGATCATTGTTCTAAAAGCAAATACACTTTACGTTTGTGTATTTTTCTTCCTTCTTGATGCAAATACCTTTACAGTGGTTCAACCCTGATCTCAAAAATAGAACAAGAAGCAACAGCAAAGCTGCCAGCCATGATCAAAACGCAGGCCTGGTTCCTGACAGCACAGCATGGGTTCTCTTCCTTCTGCACACACAATAAATATCCTTCCAGCAGCATCTCGGCGGAGTGCTGCATATTGTTTAAGAAAGCTCTTAAGCAGAGCTGCATTGCAGAGGCCCCTCATCAGCACAGCAGCCGCTGCAGATCTGCTCACCTCAGCTCACAGGAGTGCACAGACAGACTGCACGGATATGCAAAGAGGTGTCCTCTCACTTCCAGTAATTAGTTTAGCATCAGTTTAACATTTTAAATCGTGTTAAATATTCGACGTATTTTCTCCTTCAGCTATAAGACATCAGGCAATTCCGAAAAACTGAGTACACAATACAGTACATCTACACAAACCACGCTGGACCACAAATTAGACTGTAAACGTCCCAGGATTATTAATTCTGCCTTTGATAATTCAAATTTAATCAATCAATTCAGACTACAGCATCACGGTGGTCATCATAGTGGTTAGCATGTTCTCCTCTCAGCACTAGAGATTCCTGGTTCCAAACCCCATCTGGGTGGAGTTTCTATGTTCTCCCCATGTCTGGGTTTCCTCCAGGTTCTCCGGTTTCCTCCCACAGTCCAAAAACATGGATCAAGTCAATTGAATTCTCCAAATTGCCTCATATAGAGTGTGTCTGTGTGAGTAAGTGTGTGCCCAGCGATGGATTGGTGTCCTGTCCTGGGTGTATCTGCCCAGCGCCCCAGACGTTCTCCCCTGGATGGGCATGGGGAACCCCACCGTGACGCTAATAGAAGATAAAGCGGGAGATAATGAATGAATGAATGAGTTTCCGGGTCCACGTGGATTTCCTCGGGGTTCTCCGGTTTCCTCCCACAGTCCAAAAACATGGATCAAGGTCAATAGAATTCTCCAAATTGCCCCATATAGAGTGTGTTTGTGTCTGTGTGAGTGAGTGTGTGCCCAGTGATAGATTGGCGCTGTGTCCTGAGTGTATCTGCCCAGCGCCCGAAACGTTCTCCCCTGGATGGGCATGGGGAACCCCCCCTAGTGACTATGATAGAGAATAAAGCAGAAGATGTATATCGAATTCTCCTAATTGCCCCATACAGAGTGTGTTTGTGTGTCTGTGTGTGTCTGTGTGTGTGCCCAGTGATAGATTGGTGCCCCGTCCTGGGTGTATTTGCCCAGCGCCTAAAAAGTTCCACCCTACATGGGTGGATGAGCATGGGGACCCCCCCGCCCCTCCCGACCCCCGCGACCCCCGCGTGTTCTCAAAAATTCGATATGTTTGTGTTTTATGAATGTTTTATACTGTTTCACTGATGTTCTTTTATACGAGCTAAACATTTGTGAGATCTCTAAGAGCAACTCACTCACTCACTACAACGGAAAACCCTCAAAACGACTAAATTCTGTTTTTAAAATGATCAGATCACACAATTCCTGATTAATAGCTTCATTAAGAGCATCAAAGTGAGAGATTTCGTCTATCCACAGCTCACGCCGGCTCCGTGTCGACTCCCACGGCTCAGTGCACCAACACATCAGAGGAAAAACAGCAGCCGAAAGATCAGCATGTTTCAGTCTCTTAATGACAGAAGGTTAGAGACAGAGAAAAAACCCCATGCACTTTAAAAACAAACAGAGGAGCTTATCCGTAAGCTCCATTAATTTAAATGACATCAAACACACACACACACTAATTTAGACACTGCGGGAAAAAGAAGTCCAACCTCTCCATTTCATCTGAAGACTGAGACCATGGGGACTACGACAAATTAAGCATTAATGTATATTGAACTAGAAAGGAGGAGACTGAATTGGTCTGAGACCTGAGAGGCGCTGATCTCGTCAGTTGGTGGGGGGGATGGTGGGGGGGCACAAAGTGAGAAAGCTGAGGGAATGAGGGTGCTAAAAAAAAAAAAAAAGTGTTTCTAGCAGGAAAAAGGAGACAACTCAGCTCATTTATGCACTTCATGAACTTCTAAACATCACAAGCCACTGCTGGTTGTTGGGAGTTCAGCCAGGACTGCAGCATCTCAGACTTGAGTGCTATTGCCCCACAGTGGTCAACTGGAGCTATGCAGGGGGGTGGGAGCTTACAAAATGCATCACATGGCCAGATATCTACAATATGGAGGGAAATATTAAGAGAAGGCCCCGGATTCGTTCAATTCTGATGTTTCGACATTTAGCAGGCACTCTTATCCAAAGTGACAAATGAGAACATCACAAGTCAGAAATCATGAAGAAAACCAACTACACTGTAGAATTATCAAACCTGATCGTTATCTGATTCTGCACCCCCCCCTATTTTATTTTAATTATTATTATTATTATTATTATTATTATTATTATTATTATTATTATTGGCATGTGCTGTAGTGGTTTGCATGTTCTCCCCTCAGCACTAGGGATTCCCGGTTCGAATCCCAATCTTAATGGAGTTTCCATGTTCTCTCCGTGTCCGCATGGGTTTCCTCTAGGTTTTCCGGTTTCCTCCCACAGTCCAAAAACATGGATCATGACCAATTGAATTCTCCAAATTGCCCCATATAGAGTGTGTTTGTGTGAGTGAGTATGTGCCCAGTGATAGATTGGCGCCCTGTCCTGGGGGTATCTGCCCAGCGCCCAAAATGTCCTCCCCTAGATGGGCATGGGGAACCCCCCCCCCCTCCAACCCTAGTGAAAGATAAAGCAGAAGATAATGGATGGATGGATTATTTTATTTAATAATTTTTCTACAACAGGTGTTTGTTAAAAAGATATGTCTTCAGTAGTTAAAAGATGGGATGGTCTTGCAAAGGTCGCAAAGGGGAGAACGTTTCAGGTACTGGGCAGATACACCCAGGACAGGACGCCAATCTATCACTGGACAATCACACGGACACACTCTATATGGGGCAATTTGGCAAATTCCATTCACCTTCATCCATGTTTTTGGACTGTGGGAGGAAACTGGAGAACCAGGAAAATGGAAACTCCACCCAGATTGGGATTCGGGATTGGGAAGGCCCTAAACCCTCATTGTCCCAGGGATGATGTGGCCAACCCTGTGCATCTCCTAAAAGACCAATGAAATCTAATGAAATGATAATATCCAACAAGCTTGTAAACATGACTCAGGGTTCCGATCCATTTGGCCACAGGGTCCTTTAGAAGCCTCCTAATGTGATGAATGTAAATTCAGCAGAGGGTGACAGTTACATGATCAATAGTATTTAAGAGCTGAAGGGACGCCGCAGTAACGTTCTGCTGCCCACACCGACCTGCAGGACCGTGATCAATCCATCAGAACACCGCTCATGTTAACTGGTAGCGATAGAAACGCTCTCATGATCAGTGAAGAGTAACATGAAATGACTTTAAAGTTGTTATACTCCCCTCTTAGATACACGTTACCGAGGGAACACTCATTAATATTTAACAGATGAGGCAAAGATTTGAGAACGATACATTCAACGCTGGATTTACTTTCCTCAGCTTTAATTTTCACTACGGCAAATTAAATTCTAGCAATTATGGTTTTTGATCTGATCCTGTAGATCATTCCAGCACAGCATGGCAGAGCCTGTCGCCCTGGTTTCTCAGCTTTTTAATTATTCATGAATCTCACCCTCCTAGAAAAGAAAATGCTGACTGCCTGATTGGAATGCTTCCTCCCAAAATGTTTATGCTAATCATACACACACATATTTAGCTTTTTCCTATTTGTATTCTGTGGGTTTTACACAGACTTGTGATTCGACCCTTTATGTTACACACACACACACACACACACACTTTACTTAGACTTCCATTCATCTCATAAACATACACAAACCTTAACCAAAACCCAGGATCCATCCATCCATCCATTATCTTCAGCTTTGTCCTCTACTAGGGTCCCCATGCCCATCCAGGGGAGAATGTTTCGGGCGCTGGGCAGATACAACCAGGACAGGGTGCCAATCTATCACTGGACACACACTCACTCACACACACACACACACTTTATATGGGGCAATTTAGAGAACTCAATTGACCTTGATCCATGTGTTTGGACTGTGGGAGCAAACCGGAGAACCCGGAGGAAACCCACACGGACACGGGGAGAACACGGAAACTCCACCCAGATTTGGATTCGAACCGGGAATCCCTAGCGCTGAGAGAAGAACATGCTAAACACTAAGCCACCGTGTCGCCCCATAACCAGGGATTAGACGATTGATTGCTTTTGCGATTCATTGCAATTAAAATGTTATAATTAATCGTAAGTGCACCTGAACATAATGATGACATCATTTATAAGAAAACCATGTATTATGCCGATAGCCAGAACTTTAGTTCAAGTAGCCAACTCATAAGGAACAAAAAGATCTTGCAACTTGCACTTGAAGCACACTTTTCTGTTTTAAAACTAGATTTAACTGTGTACTCCAGGGGACAGAATTTTTCTTGTCTAAGAATTTCATAATTTCAGTCATAAAAATTGATTTGTGTTAACAAAACAAAATATTAACATTGTGGGACAAGCTACATGAGGTACATACATGTATCTGAAAATACATTTTGATCACAGTGTTATATATACTTGTACACCAATGCCTAAATATATATATATGGCTTAGTGGTTAGCATGTTCGCCTCTCAGCACTAGGGATTCCCAGTTCGAATCCCCATCTGGGTGGAGTTTCCATGTTCTCCCTATGTCCGCGTGGGTTTCCTCCGGGTTCCTCCCACACTCCAAAAACATGGATCAAGTTAATTGAATTCTACAAAAATTGCCCCATATAGAGTGTGTATGTGTGAGTGAGTGTGTGCCCAGCGATGGATTGGTGCCCTGTCCTGGGTCTATCTGCCCAGCGCCCGAAACGTTCTCCCCTGGATGGGCATGGGGAACCCCACCGCGACCCTAATAGAGGATAAAGCGGGAGATAATGAAACTTTAGGGGAGGACTTGAGGAGGACCATTCTCCTAATATATATAATACATACGTTAGGAGGATGGTCCTCTACAAGTCCTCCATTAAAGTTTCATCCTATATAAAACTAATCATTCATTCATTATCTCCCACTTTTATCCTCTATTAGGGTCGCGGTGAAGTTCCCCATGCCCATCCAAGGGAGAACGTCTCGGGCGCTGGGCAGATACACCCAGGACAGGGCACCAATCCATCGCTGGGCACACACTTACTCACACACACTCTATATGGGGCAATTTGGAGAATTCAATTGACTTGATCCATGTTTTTGGACTGTGGGAGGAAACTGGAGAACCCGGAGGAAACCAACGTGGACACGGGGAGAACATGGAAACTCCACCCAGATTGGGATTCGAACCGGGACTCCCTAGCGCTGAGAGGCGAAGGTGCTAACCACTAAGCCACCGTGCCGCCTAAAACTAATAATTAATACATTTAATTAGAACAACAGTGAGTGTTTGACACACTCAGGCATAGAGAAGTGTAATGCAGCACAGAGACAGCAGACTGTATATATACTGTAATAAGTGGAATAGAAATCAATAAACTTTGACTTGTACATCAGTAGTCCTTGTTGATTATGGGATCGGTTTTTAGACCAGCCTCTGCTTTAAAAATACCACAGTGCAGATGTCTTGTGCCGTTACATTCTCACACTGCATTTTAAGATGACACATGTTTTAACACAGACCCGCCGACACTACCTGTCTTTCTGATCACATCTGCACTCACACCTTTAACTCTGTATTCTTCACATGCACACCGCTTGCCTCGCTGAATGCATTACGCTCAGGCCAGATGTTGGAATCTGTAATCAGCGCCTCCATTTATAGCCAAGGGAAAAAATGCAAATACAGGATTTGTGTTCTTCTCTCATCCATCAGACAGCAGGGTGGTACAACGAGCGCTGACAACAGAGAGGATATGATTACAGTGAGAGTAGCAGCTCCACAGGGCTCCTCTATGTGGTAGAACTGATGAAACTCATGGTGAGCATGGCCTGGATGGGGAAAACTTTATCAACTGTAAGGTCACAGCTTAATCATTACTAACTGTGTTCACCTTCTGGACACAAAGATGCCTTGGCTCTGAAGCTTACTTATATATATATATGCATGCATGCACACACACACACACACACACACACACACACACACACACACAGGGGTAAATTTGAGACACTAACTTGCCCTAGCCATCATTGGTCAACATAACAGGGCACTAGTCTAAAGCCTGGGTAATGATGAGGAATGATTCAGAAAAGGCCAATATATATATATATATATATATATATATATATATATATATATATTATTAGTTAATTAATTTAAAAAAAAAATTTGTGATTTTTTTAAAGCACTTTTGGGGCGACACGGTGGCTTATTGGTTTAGCATGTTCTCCTTTCAACTCTAGGAATTCCCGGTTCGAATCTCAATCTGGGTGGAGTTTCCATGTTCTCTCTGTGTCCGCGTGGGTTTCCTCAGGGTTCTCCGGTTTCCTCCCACAGTCCAAAAACATGGATCAAGGTCAAATGAATTCTCCAAATTGCCCCATATAGAGTGTGTGTGTGAGTGACTGTGTGCCCAGCTATAGATTAGTGCATCTACCCAGCGCCCGAGGCTCCCTCTGGATAGGCATGGGGAACCCCCCCACAACCCTGATAGAGGATAAAGAGGAAGATAATGGATGGATAGAAAAGCGCTTTTGGTATTCTCAGAGCAACTTAGAAGTTTCCTTATGCACTTGCACAGTCAGCCATGACACAGCATCCCTGAACCAATGACGGTCCTTGCTTAAAATCCCTAGCTTTTTGATGGACCTGGGGTTTGAACCTTCATTCTTCAAACTGATAGTCCAACATCATGATAGATTAAGCATGGAGCTACCACACCTCACCAATCACCGAGCAAAAGGCTGGATGATAATAATAATAATAGGAGCAACATCACCAATGATTAATATTATTACATTTACATTTAGTCATTTAGCAGATGCTTTAATCCAAAGCAACTCACATGTGAGAACACCACAAGTCAGATGTTATGAAGAAAACCAGCTACACTGTAGAATTATCAAACCTGATCTTTACACAAAACATAATCAGATGCCACAAATCTGATAACATAAAGAGTCCATTATTGACACTCCACATCCACATTCCACATTCACAGATCCACATTCCGCTGTGCAGCAGTCATGTCGATGCAGTTTCTGAAAGACAGAAGCTTTCAGCTGGTGTGTACAGCATGACGGCGATGGTGGATGTGACTGATCACTCTGGTGTGGCTGACACTGCGCTCGATGGGAAGCCAAGGCCAATGAGAAAGACTCAGCGCCAAATTTAGAGCCAGCAGCTGCTCTGCCCTGCACTTTCATGCATCTGCCAAGTCATCCTGTAGAGCACTCAGAGGTGACTCCTGAACCAGCACTGCTGCCGTACAGCCACCTCCACACAGCCCACCACTGCCATCTCTCTGAATTTCTATACTGTACAAACATTTCACAGCTTAATCTATAAGAACACTATAGAGTATGAATATGACATCACTTAACTTATATATATTCATTCATTATCTTCCGCTTTATCTTATATTTAGGGTCACGGGGGGGGGGGGGAGGTTCCCCATGCCCATCCAGGGGAGAACGTTTCGGGCGCAGGGCAGATTCACCCAGGACAGGGCGCCATCCTATCGCTGGGCACATACTCACACACACAGACGCACTCTATATGGGGCAATTTGGAGAATTCAATTGACCTTGATCCATGTTTTTGGACTATGGGAGGAAACCGGAGAACCCGGAGGAAACCCACGCGGACACAGGCAGAACATGGAAACTCCACCCAGGTGGGGATTCAAACCGGGAATCCCTATTGCTGGGAGGAGAACATGCTAAACACTAAACCACCGTGCTGCACTTAAGATATAACTTAACATAATTTATTTAAATCCAAAAAAAAAACACTAATGTTTTTGATGCAATAAATGAAATTTGTTTAATAATTTAGTGAGAAACCCAGATACACCCAGGACAGGGCACCAATCTGTCGCTGGACACACTTACTCACACAGACACACACACACTCTATTTGGGGCAATTTGGAAAATTCAATTTTCCTTGATCCGGGCGGCACGGTGGCTTAGTGGTTAGCATGTTCTCCTCTCAGCACTAGGGATTCCCGGTTCGAATCCCAATCTGGGTGGAGTTTCCATGTTGTCCCCGTGTCTGCGTGGGTTTCCTTTATGCTTTTGGGTTTCCTTCCACAGTCCAAAAACATGGATTCAAGGTAAACTGACTGCTTTAAATCGCCCTTAAATAATAAGTGTGTGGGCGGCATGGTGGTTTAGTGGTTTGCATGTTCTCCTCTCAGCACTTGGGATTCCCAGTTCGAATCCCCATCTGGGTGGAGTTTCCATGTTCTCCCCGTGTTTGATTAAAGAGAAAGCAGAGGGAAATCTGAGGAGCAATTTTTCACATCGCAAACACTATAAATCCTGTGCGGACCCCCGGCATGGCAGAATCAAAGCCATTGTGACACAATACAGTGGGAATCTAATGAGCTTTGAGCAGCAAACAATGAGAATGCACAAAAAACAATGCCTTACTTCTGAGACACTAAAATATTCATCATCCTGCCAAATGCAGGGGGTAGAGAGCATATTAGAGCAGGATTAATCACCTTTGGGGGAAGCCCATCTGAGCCACAGAGTTCAGAGGAAATGAGGACTGGGTCCTGGGAGGAGGGGGAGGAGCTTCTGCTCTAGCATCATTTTACCCCCAGTAATCATGTGTTTTACTAACGACAGGCATTAGAGGATGGTGAGGGAGGGAGGGAGAGTCGGGGGGGGGATCGAGAGGATGAATCAGATTTTTTAGTATAGGTAACAGTTTTTACTTATAAATATTTTAATACTTATAATAAATAATATAATAAAACCATATTTAAAGATTAAGACGCAGCAGGACAGCTCGTTAGATCAGTTGTATAATTTGTGATAATGGTTTTATTAATAGGCGGCACAGTGGCTTAGTGGTTAGCATGTTCTACTATCAGCTCTAGGGATTCCGGTTTCTAATTCCCATTTGGGTGGAGTTTCCATGTTTTCCCCATGTCCGTGTGGGTTTCCTCCGGGTTCTCCGGTTTCCTCCCACAGTCCAAAAACATGGATCAAGGTCAACTGAATCCTCCAAATTGCCCCATATAGAGTGTGTTTGTGTGAGTGTGTTCAGTGATAGATTGTCACCCTGTTCTGGGTGTACCTGCCCAGCGCCCGAAACGTTCTCCCCTGGATGGGCATGGGGAACCCCCCCCCCCCCCCCATGACCCAGAAGGTCATGGAAGGAAATGGAAGGATGGTTTCATTAATTATTAAATATTTTCTGTTTGTTTCCAAAACAGTCTTAACCCCTGAAAAGTTCACTGTCACCACTTTCCTGCCCCTCACTGCCGCCTCGGCTACCTCTTTGAGAGTTCGGGCTTAAAAACATGTACAGCTGCTTTGAAGCATTACAGTTATAAAACATTATAATATATGCATTATAGTAAAAAAACAATAAAATAAATACATAAATAGAACACCACTGTGGGTCACCTCTCAGTGTGAGGTCCCTCAAACAGACACACACAAACACACTCTATATGGGGCAATTCGGAGAAAAGCTTTATGACTGTGGGAGGGAACCCACGCGGACACAGGGAGAACATGGAAACTCCACCCAGATTGGGATTCGAGCCAGGAATCTCTAGTGCTGAGAGGAGAACATGATAAGCACTAAGCCAGCATGCCACCCCATAACCAGGGATGAGACAATTAATTGCTTTTGCGATTCATTGCAATTAAAATTTTATAATTAATCAATCGTAAGCGCACCTAAACTTTAATAATGATGACATTATTGATAAGAAAACCACGTATTATGCCGATAGCCAGAACTTTAGTTCAAGTAGCCAACTTACATGGAACAAAAAAGAACATTCGTCTTGCAGCACACTTAAAAATTCTAATTAGTTTGAGTTAACAAAACAAAATATTAACATCGTGGTCATGCTGCATGAGGTACATACGTGTTTCTGTAAATACAAACTACAGAAAGCAGCACAAGAGGAAAAAGAAAATATATTATAAACATAAAGGAACCATGATGTAGAACATCAACATTTCTGTCCAACTGGAATAAATATAAAAGGATTTAAATCATGAAGCGTTAGCTCCGTCTGGTGGTGACTTTTAGTCATAGCAGCAGTGGACACACCCAGCTGCGGCTTCTGTCTCAAAGCAGAGGCAAGGCCTTGTCTATACAGCTAAACACACACACACACACACACACACACACACACACACACAAACACAACTCTAAGATCATACAGTCCTGCTTATTGGGCAGAAAAAAAAATTAAGGACCTCTTGCTTGGACAGGAATTATGATCCACCACCCAAACTACTGAGGTATTTTATGAGGCAATTTAATGCTCCCCAATCCAAATGCTACAACAAGGTCATGAATTTTAACATGATTACCCATCGCACTCTCCTCCACACTGCTGTCAAACCCACTGCGTCTTCAATTATTGCTTTACGAAGCTATTAGAGACATAAGATGACAGCGCTGACGCAGATGCACAGCAAGAAGTCATGTAGACCCACAACCATCTCACACACAATGACCCCAGCACCGCAATGTACACACTGTCAAAATAAGAGGCAGTTCAGAACAGTTTTACAACATTAGACTTTAATTATTTTAGCTTTAACAGTGAAATCAACTTTAAAACATCAGTGAATATTCAAACCAAACATTTTAGAACACACACAGAGACATGAAGGTTATTAAAGTGCAGGGGGAATTACGCTACCTGCTGACAGCATAACAAAGGAGAATGTTCAACCCTAATGTAAGACATGGAGTAGAATAATATTAGGACTACGCATTAGAAAAATCTTATCAGCATGACCCTGGAAATCAGACTTTATATTGCCACCATCATATATTGCTCCTTAAAATAAAAATAATGAAAGAGAATGAGAACGTTTTAAACTTCAGTCGCCAACTGCAGGTTTTTATAATAATGGGATTTTTAGCGTTAGTGGTATTATAAATATGATTATTATTAGTAATAGTTGTTGTTGTAGCTTGGTGTAGTTTAGTAGCTGAATTAATGTTTTAGTTTAAATGGGGTGGGGGGGATTGCTTATTTCGATGGTGGCAGTCTTTGGCAAATTGTTTTAAAATAGATTATTATTAAAAACCAGTCACAGCTTCAACACATTAATGCTTCAGGAAAATGAAATTTGTAGACCGATCTCAACAGCATACACATCAGAAGAGCATCGTTTTCATGGATTAGAAAATGGCTTTAGAACCACGTAAACAACGTTATGCAAAAAAATGACTTAAAAGCACATAGTGCCTCTAATCTGGTTACTAAATGACTCCAACAGAATGAATACATGTATATATACACATACATACATACATATATATATATATGTATACATATACATATATACATACATACACACACACACACAACACATATGTATGTGCCTGTGTGTGTGTGTGTGTGTGTGTGTGTATTTATATATAAGGAAACACTTCAAATAAAATAAAATACATTACTGATTATATAAAGTAGTTTCATGTATTATCTACATCTTTTATATTAAACCTAAAAAGTCTGTTCGTTAATATTTCATTTCAAACCCATTTCCAAGGCATTGCAGGTGTGAATTAATGGAGTGAAAAGAGCTCTAAATACATCACACATAGACGCCATGCCATTTATTTAGGTAGACGTGACAATGCTGCAGCTCTCCATGTATAATACCTCTGAGCTTTATCTGGGATTTTTGAAATATTAACATTTAAAAAATGGTTTGGCAAATTAAACAAATTAGCACATTCAAAGTCCTTATGGGTAGGACGTTCAGCCAACACTTACAATGCAAGACACACACAACAAAGACAAGGCCACACTGAGATACGTGGACATTTTGACAGGAGACATGAATACACACAGCAAACAAAGAGAACACCCACAGCAAGAGGACACCCACAGCAAGAGGACACACAGCATGTCTACCTGATAGCTTCAGACTCTGATACAGCTTGTTGGAAATGACATGAGGTTTAGAGATGCAGAAAAGACTTAGGGATTATTGAAGTCTCCACTTTACATTCACACAAACAAGGCCATGAAGATTAAAATGCTTTTACAAAGGCACTACTCTGTTAGAACTCTGTTAATGCAAATGTGTGCCAGGTGTGTGTGTGTGTGGGGGGGGGTATGTAACCTAATGTTTTAAAGAACTTGGAAAATGTAGAAATTTAACACATCACTATGTATGTCTATGTATATCTTTATAAACATATTTACATTCGAACCTTGAACATTCTTGAATATATATATATATATATATATATATATATATATATATATATATATATATATATATATATATATATTCAAAAGAAAACTTGTGCTGAATTTAGTTTTCGATTTAAAAATCAGTACTGTCTGATAAGTTGACAGACTGAGAGATTAATATTATTAATAAGGGGTGACTTTAAATGCAGATACACTCACAATATGGATAAAAGTTTAAGGACACATGTTCATTCAGTCCAATTTTCTGTTATGCAACACCCAGTTATGCATTTTTGACAAATTAATGCTTTTAACTAAAGAAAAGACCTTCATCTGTTCCAGTACAGCAACATGGGCTGGGTGATTGTCCATTGGAGGAATGTGGCTCAGTATTTAGGGTGTTGGGTTATCAATCAGAAGGCTGGGGGTTCAAATCCCAGGTCCACTAAACTGTTACTAACGTGAGTTCTTGAGCAAAACCCTTAACCTTCATTGCTCCAGGGATGCTGTGGTCAACCCTGTGTTCTTTTTATTTCTGTTTCTGCATTTTTATTTTGCTTTTTCTTATCTTTAAAACTGCATTTATGTTCTATATGCTTTACGTGTTTCTACTATTTTAAGTTATACAGTTTTATTTGTTTTGTAAAGCATCTTTGAGGTCCCTAAGGTCCCTCTGAGGTCTTTGAGGTGACCTGCACGGAGCCTCCATCATAAACTATAACTGAGCATGTAATCCGGACCACTCATCCATCATCACAGAACTTCCCACATCATCACAAAAAATCCCATGAACCCACAACTAAATCTCACGGAAAGCCCTTCAAATAAAAAAAGGAGAGTCTTTAAGATAAAAAAGGGGGTAATGGGATGTCGGAAAAGCTCTTCTAGGTGCAATACTTTTGTCTATATAGTGTACAGACCTGCACAAAACATAGACAGCTATTTATATACAGTAAAGTGTATTTAGTAAAGTCATTTTCATCGAAATGCCTAAGATGTTTAATGTTAAAAATCAATATATTCCATTTAAAACTGTGAGGACACTTCTTCAAATCAAAGCACCATGTTTTAAAAAGAAAAATCTCAGTGAATCTAAACTACGCTTCACACTCAGGTCTGGAGTTGAGTGGTTAAGCAGTAAAGCACAAGTACCACCAATGTAAACGTTACAAAAACAAGATCAATAAAACATTTACTGAGCCATTACACAAATTCAAAAAATCTTCATTAAAAAAAACTCCACTCTCACAGAAATGACATCACACTGTTACAGAATGCAGGAGGTGAGGTTAGCAAAAGTCTAATACATATACAGAGGCAGTACTTAACGTGAACAGTGTAATGCAGTACTGCGTAATTAAGATAATCAGCTTTAACTTTTATACATTAGCTTTAAAATATGCCCCCCATCCCGAAAAAAATAAAATAAAATCAACACATGACTGTCATACAATTTAAAACATACAGTGAAATGACATTTATGAAAATGAACTCCTAAAATTTGGACAAAAAAATATCATTAAAACCCTTAAACATTGTTATCTATTGCAAATATTTTTTAAAAAAATAGCAAAAAGAATTTTCTTTATTGCTTACTATTTTGATATTGTATTTTACGTCATTTGATTTAATGATAACTGGAACTTTTCTTTGGTCCATGTTCTGTAGTCAGGTCAGCTTTTGGGATGGATGGTGGCAGATTTATGTGGAGACATTCTGGAGAATTTTTATTCCATCGGCATCAAAAAGCTTTTATAAAGTTTAGTTAATATTATTCACGACGAATAAATGAAAGCCAACGGATGAAATCGGCTGTCGTTGGATCTGTAACTCAAAGCCGGTTACAAAATCAAGTTTGGAATAAAGTGTGAGATGAGCTGAGGAGGGGGGTCCATAAGCGTGGAGTTCAGAATGATGGGGATCTGTAAAGTGGAACAATCTCACATCCTTTAGATGAAACTCCAGTTCAGCATCACAATAAACAAGTCTGAGATGCTTTGATGAGGGTTTAACTATATTTGATTTCGAAACAGTTTATGGCCTGGACAGCTCATAAGCTACCGTATTTTCCGGACTATAGGGCGCACCTAAAACCCTAATATTTTCCCAGAAATCGGACGTGCGCCTTATAATCCGGTGCGCCTTATATGTGTATTGAGTTCCAAATTCTTTAAAAGTATTGTTGTGCGACTGGGTGTTTTTTCCACACATCACCGTCCCTGCTGATCTGTGACTCCATGCGCGCTCATCTCACAGAAAAGCCGAGTGAAGAAAATGAATTCGGAGCTTGCCGTCATTCCGGGAGGATTAAATAAAGAACTCAGACCGCTGGACATTGGCGTAAACAGGGCGTTTAAAGTAAAGTTGCGGGCAGCGTGGGAGCGATGGATGATAGACGCAAACACACGTTTACTAAAACTCGGAGGCAGCGGCGGGCGAGTTACACCACCATCTGTGAATGGATTGTGGAGGCCTGGGCTGAGCTTTCTGCTGTAACTGTTGTCTGAGCTTTCACGAAAGCCGGCATCATCGCTGAACAGCTGCCTGGCGACAAAACGGACTTAGACATCAATGAGAGGGAACCCGGAGTGCTCGATAGTGAAATTGTGCAGCTTTTTAATTCAGACACAGAAGACGAGGACTTTGATGGATTTGTGGGAGAAGAGGGATTAAAATAATTTATGTTTTGTCAGGTAGTAGAATAAACTTCAATTATAAATCAGCGTTTTGCATCCTTTACTTTTCTTGTAGATCGTATGTTTCAGCAAGTGCCTTATAATACGGTGCCGTACAGAATAAGTACCGCACAGAAATAGTGTCCGTAATTGAGACTGCGCCTTATAGTACGGTGCGCCTTATAGTACGGTGCGCCTTATACGTGGGTCAAATACAGAAATAGACCCCGAAATTCAGACTGCGCCTAATAATACAGTGCGCCTTATGGTCCAGAAAATACGGTAGTTTCAGGTGGGAACGGTGTAAATGAAATCGTTTTTCAGAGCTGAGGGTTCATATGTGCGCTTACACACACAAACAATTTAGTTTCTCCAATTCCCCCATCAGCATGTCTTTGGATTATAAGAGATAAGCAGCGTTCCAATAAGACCTGACACACACAAGAGCCCTTTACCACTGCACCCCGGATTCGAACCCGGGACCTTCATGCTCTGAGACAACAGCGCCAACCACGGCATCTCCACACCACCCATTAAACTATGTTTTTCTATGGTTTTTTTTATGAATTTCCCCGTTGTGGGACAAATAAAGGTCTGTCTTATCTTATCTTGTTTAGGATAAGGTTAGATTTTGGTTTCATTTCCTAATAAAGATCAAAAGAATAAGCAATTCAGATGATTTGACAGCATATTGGTTTATGTTTTCTAAAAATGTTGCGGTGTATTAATGAGGTGGATTCTAGATAACCATAAAATCATATGAAACCATCTGCATTTTCTTCTACATTCTCATTTGTTAAAAAGTCACTCTGCTTACTAAACGTTATATTTATTTTAAAAAAAAAGGAAAAAAAAAGAAAAAAGAGTTGATGTGAAAACATGTACTTTAAACTGCACAATTACATAAACATGTTCTTTCTAATCACTGCAATCGTTTTATGTGTGACGTCGGGTTCCGTTTTTAGAAACATGTGAAAGGCTTTTACAAAAAAAAAAAATAAAGCCAACATTTCTTTCGAATTCCTAGCATCTATATCTGATATAATTTATAATTTCAACAATATATAATAATGTAATGTAATAATTATAGATGCTTTCCAGATAGAGGGTCTTCTAACGTATACCAACCCATCGTTGGTGTAGACTGATGTTATTTGGAAATGTTTGTAGAACCAGATTACAGTCAGGTCCGATCCAAAGAGCATGGAAATAATGTCTTTGTGTACATCCAAAAAATTATTGAAACATCAAGAATGTGTTTACTGTGGAAAAAGACACCCACATTTTCTGCACAACATGAGAGGACTCAGAAGGAAGGTGGAGTCAGAAAACACAGTATCCTACACCTGCTTTCCCAAAGAATTTGTTTTCCAATCCAACACAGTCCCTTTTTAAAACATCAACAGGATGGGAAAGAAAAAAAAAAGGAAAATCAGCCTTAGGTCAATAAACACTGGTGTTGAATTTTCTGTTTGGAGACTGAAATCCCACTGCGGGTGAGGTGGGCAGCGTTGGCAGAACCCTCTGGGATTTGGCACAGTTTAACATTTGTGCTTCATGGCCAGCTGAAATCAAAGAAAACAAAGGAAGAAAACAAGAGGTCACTTCAAATCAGACTGCTGAAGAGATGGGTGATGTGAGGCGAGTGTAGCCCTGAGTCGTCGCTTTCAAAGCCGGCACAAATAACATGAAACTGAGCTGCAGGTTGAAATAAACAGTCTGCAAAGGGAAGATTTATTAAACATGAACCTCCAGCTTCATGTGCTCATTACACTGAACATCAAATCCACCTTTTCTTTAAAACCAAATCATTTCTAAAGGTCTGAGCACCTTGAATGATATACAAAGCAGATGGATCGAATTCATTAAGCTTTTAAATGGCAAAGCAATGAGCCGGGATTAAAAGCAGAATCATGCACTCATGAAAAAAAGAAGAAACAAAAGAACATGCACATTGCCGCCAACACTTCAACATCATGGCAACAGACAGCTTCACTTACCAGCTCACACACACACACAAGCATGCGGCGGGCACACATGCGCCTCGCACGCACACTCATGCATGCATGCGCCTCGCACGCACACTCATGCATGCATGCGCCTCGCACACTCATGCATGCAGTTCGCACACAAACACAAGCACCTCGCACACACATGCTCTGATTTCCAATAAAGCAGTTACATTAGTGAAGCAGCTGGAAGCATCTCAGGCTAAACAAGTCCAAAAGAAATTGTAAAAGTAAAATAAAATTCAGACTGTGAGTCAGGTGGGTCATACCACACCAGTGACTGATCTCGCATGCTCTTCTGAATAAATTCAATGGGGGGGGGGGGGTCAACAGAAAGGGATGTCATAAAGGTGGATGTAGGTGTTGTGTAAATACATTAATCCACATCATGTAGCTAAAAGAACGTATATGCTTCACCAACAGATTAAAATGTCTGTTAAATATTAAATTAAATATTAAATATCTATAATACAGACTAAAGTGATGCACGTTTTATTACACAGAACGAGTTCAATTAAGATTTCTAGTAGAGATTAAGGTTAAAACAGCATGAATTTGTTCATTAGTCATATTTGAGATCCTCTAAAATTAGAAGAAGCTCACCGAGACATGACCTCAGTATCTAATTCATCTGTAAGTTCATTAATCTCATTAACTGTCGCTCGGCAGGAGGCTCATTAACTAAAGGGCAGTCCCCACTGGATGGACTACAATCCACCTCCAATAATCTGTCATGCACACAACGACCAAGTGAGGGCAGCAGAGGTACAGCAAGGTACAGAGCTCACAGCTGATAAAACCCTGACAGCATAGCAGTAATGAAACCTAAAATTAAAGAGTTTTATATGGTGTTCAGTGTAAAATAAAAAAGAAACATCATATGACACGTCAGGAAGGAAAATAAGCAGCACCCACAAAGCATTATGGGATGTTTTGCTTCAATACTTTAGCTTAAGGTACATGAGCTCATTCCCAGTACATCAGTGTCACTCTGCAACATCCACGAGGGAGAACTGTAGGTATCACGTCATGCACCATACAGAATATTACCGCTTTCACACTTTTTAGTTAATTAATTATTAATTAATCATCACTCGATTCTACAAGCATTGATCAGAATCACTGTTCAAACAAGCTCTTATTTTTAAAAGAGGAGGGTTGACAAGAAAATGCTATTTCTTTAAGAAGCCCACAGGGAAGGTGGAGGGGGGGGGGGTGACAAAATGTTATTAGAAGTTAAGATGGATGAAACATGCATTGACAATGTTGGCGGGGGACATTTAATCCCATTAGACATGCAACACTAAATTAAGCTAATGTGCTTTTGCTGGTATGTAATTAGTACGGATGGATACGCCTCGGAGAGAGATGCGTGGCTCGGGAGGGTTAGGGTTAGAACAAACTGAGCTTAGTGGAGAGATCAGAAGAACAGAATGTGGTTCGCTCTTCTCTAAATGCACCGCCTCCCGTCCTCCAGAAACACAAACCAGCAGACGACATTTTTTTAATTATCCATCATCTTGCATACGAACATACGGCTCGTCAGTGAACATAATAACGTAATAACACTACAGTGAAACCCAAACTGCTGAAGATAACACCAGTTTTAATATTAATGAGCCCAATGACGTCATTCTCCATCGGACCTGCTAAGCTGTGAGGAGAGGGGACGCTGAGTGTGGTACCTTATGTGCAGTATCAGCAAACTGGTGAGCACTGTTCATCATGTCTCCCGTTTTTTCCTCCACCCGGCCCAGCCGTTCCCCGCGCTCATTCAGCGCCTGGCTGGCCTTCTGCACCGCACTCGTCACACTGTCGGCTGCGGAGTGCAGGATGCTGTTACCTGGGCACACAAAGTGGAGGAGTACGAGGGGTACAAGTCATTAGTTTCATTCCGGAAAGTAATAATCAGTTCTGTAATATTAACATTACATTTGGTCATTTAACGGACACTTTTATCCAAAGTGACTTACAAGGTGGGCGTCACGGTGGCTTAGTGGTTAGCACGTTCTACATTCTCCTCTGAGCACTAGGGATTCCCGGTTCAAAACCCCGTCTGGGTGGAGGTTCCATGTTCTCCCCGTGTCTGCGTGGGTTTCCTCCGGGTTCTCCGGTTTCCTCCCACAGTTCAAAAACATGGATCAAGTCAATTCTCCAAATTGCCCCATATAGAGTGTATCTGTGTGAATGTGTGCCCAGAGATAGATTGGCCCCCTGTCCTGGGTGTATCTGCCCAGCGCCCAAAACGTTCTCCCCTGGATGGGCATGGGGAACCCCCCCGCGACCCTAATGTAGTATAAAGCGGAAGATAATGGATGGATGGAATGGATGGACTTACAGGGGAGCACAGGGTTAATCATAACATCCCTGGAGCAATGAGGGTTAAGGGTCTTGCTCAGGGACCCACACTGGTAACTTCAGTGGACCTGGGATTTGAACCCACAACCTTCAGAATGATAGGCCAACACCCTGACCACTGAGCTACCGCGCCCACGTCAGGTCACACGCCACGTAACGGTCACTCTGTATCCACTGCACATGATTCAACAGAAATCCAACCGTATTGACGCTCAGGACGATATATTTTCTATATCTCAATACATATATTAGTCCCCATCAGGCATATCTATCATACAGTACAACACCAAATGCCCCACCTGCTGTCCTCCAGAAACACAAACCAGCAGAAAACATTTTTAATTATCCATTATCTTGCATACAAAGATACATACATAATATAAACATTATTATAAAAGCTCTCAAAACTCAGTATATCAGAGTTCAGATGTGGTTCAGCTTCATACAGTATCATGAGTTTTTATAATATTTCTAATATGTCTTTATTAAATTATACTGCCTCTTATTACGTCATTATATGTTTGTATATATATGTATATATGTATATATTATATACACTTTTTTATATGTTAAGTTTGGACACGCCCCCTTTTTGCTTCATTCTCCTCCACTTATCATATAGATGGACTTTGTAGTTCTATAATTCCAGACTGTAGTCCATCTGTGTTCTTTGTTGTTGTTAGTCCCTGTTGGTTCTCAGCAGCATCACAGAACAGGTATCATTTAGGTGGTGGATTGTTTATTGTCAGTTCTGCAGTGACACTGATGTGGTGAGGGGGTTGTAGTGCAGCAGTGCTGCTGCAGTTTCATTTCTCCACCTCAGTGACACTGCTGGGATAGAACTAATGCACCCACCAAATAATCCCTGCTCTGTGGTGCTACTATTGGGGTTCTGACCATCAGAACAGAGTAAAGGGGACGGACACAGTATGTACTGTAGAACACTAACAGATGGACTACAGTCTGGAATGGTAGAACAACAAAGTTCATCTTTGCAGGAAGTGGAACTGAGACCATGGACGATAAGTGGAACAAAATGCGGCGTGTCCAAACTTTTGACTGATTTTAAAAAAATGAACCCCTGTGAAGCTGCGCCGGAGAACAATGTGTTCTTTAGTCCTTTCTTTGCTGAGACAGGGCTGATTATGTACTTTACAGCAGCCTCTCTGTGGAAAGCTCGAGGCTTCAGCGTGAAGCTAAACTTGAGCACAGACACGCCCAACCCTGCAATGTTCCCTCCGATATGCTATATAATTTATATAATTTGGACTGCTTTTAGCGGCGCAGCACTGCTACCATGCTAATGAACGTGTCCAGAGAAAGAACGCTCTCTCTGCATGTATTCATCCCGTCAGCGCGCTGACAGAACAGTAACACCTGCCACATTCATGTCAACGTAAACGTTATGTGCTTATTATTATTATTATTATATATAAAAGGAGGAAAAAAACGGTTGGTTCAAAGTTCTCTGGTTCTTTACAGAAGCAGAACTCCAGCACAGATGTGTTCTGTGAGCACAATGAACAAGGCGTCTGAGACAGAACACTTCAGATCAGTTCGGAAAACAACGTATCACGAGGCTGCGGATGGGTCGGACCACTGAGCCATAAATACAAATGCTTGACCTGAGATGTGAGGCGATGCTGCAACACACAAAAACATTTATTCAACGCCACTCCATTTATCCAGCGCGAAAGACATCGCCAATGAGCTCGGCATATTCAGACCTGTACAAAACAGCGGCAGGCCTGGAAGAAAGCACCGAATTAACCAGGAACCCATACGGGCCATGTGCTCTCATCTGATTAGAGGTAAAGTCCTAACAAAAAAATAAAAATTATTTATTTACTGCATATGGATGCACTTTAGTGTGGCACGGTGGATTAGTGGTTAGCATATTGGAATTCCCGCTTCAAATCCCAATTTGAAGTGGAGTTTCCATGTTCTCACGGTGTCTGCGTGGGTTTCCTCTGGGTTCTCTGGTTTCCTCCCACAGTCTAAAAACATGGATCAAGGTCAGGTGAATTCTCCAAATTGCCCCATATAGAGTGTGTCTGTGTGTGAGTGTCTGCCCAGTGATGGGTGGTGCCCTGTCATCGGTGTGTCTGCCAGCGCCTGAAACGTTCTCCCCTGGATGGGCATGGGCATGAAACAAACTAAAACTACACTAAAACCCACCCAAAAATAAGTTAACTTTAATAAAGTCAAAGTAATCATCAGGCAGCTTGCGGCCAGAAAGATAAATGTCAGATTTTAGCCGGAACCAAATAAATCAGGTACAGGACACTGTGCTCTCCCTTATTAAAAAGCTAAAAGCCTGGAGAACGTGGAAGAACGTCTGTACAAGCAACGTAAATTTAAAAACAATAAAAGTTAAAACGATAGATCCTTTCGCCGGTTTGAAGTAAAAAAAATAATAAAAAAAAAAAATATATATATATATATATATATATATATATATCCATCTATCCATTATCTTCTGCTTTATCCTCTATTAGGTTTCCCCATGCAGGGGAGAATGTTTCGGGCGCTGGGCAGATACACCCAGAACGAGGTGCCAATCTATCACTGGGCACACACTCACTCACACAGACACATTCTATATGGGGCAATTTGAAGAAATCAATTAACTTGTTCCATGTTTTTGGACTGTGCAATGAAACCAGAGAACCCGGAGGAAACCCACGCAGACATGGGGAGAACATGGAAACTCCACCCAGATTGGGATTCGAACCGGGAATTCCTAGCGCTGAGAGAAGAACATGCTAACCACTAAGCCACCGTGCCGCCCCTATATATATATATATATATATAGGCGCCCTGTCCTGGGTCTATCTGCTCAGCGCCCGTTCTCCCCTGGATGGGCATGGGGAACCCCACCGCAACCCTAATAGAGGATAAGCGGGAGATAATAAATGAATATATATAAAAATGAATATATATATATATATATAAATAAATCAGCAGTAACCTCTTTAATGGCATCAGCAGCATAAAACACAGCGATTCATCAAGAAAAGTGAAATAATGATGATCAAATATTTAAGGATGAAATAAATAAAATTCCAAAATAAGCAAAATCAATAAGAATATGAGAATAAGACGTCCTGAGGCAGATGGGAAGGTCCACACAGCACTGCTCTTAACACGCCAGAAGGAAGTCCGTCTGTCAGGAAAACCGAGGCAAGTTCTGTGGGAGGCTTGAAATACCCGGCCAAGTATCTTCAAAAACTGCACCCCGGCATAATTAGGAGAACAGATGCTGTTTCCAGGTAGAGTGTGAGACACCAAATTAAATTAATTCCCGTCACTATTCTGGGAAACAAAACTGCCTACACTGTGAATCTAGTACAGAACATTGGTCTCCAAACTTTTTCTGCATTAAACCAACTGGATTTAACTGGTTAATTACTGAACAAGTGATTAAGTTTCAGCTGGTAACGAGTTGGGGTGGCACGGTGGCTTAGTGTTTAGCATGTTCTCCTCTCAGTGCTAGGGATTCCTGGTTCCAATCCCAATCTGGGTGGAGTTTCCATGTTCTCCCCGTGTCCACAAGGGTTTCCTCTGGGTTCTCCGGTTTCCTCCCACAGTCCAAAAACATGGATCAAGTCAATTGAATTCTCCAAACTGCCCCATATAGAGTGTGTCTGTGTGTGTGAGTGAGTGTCCAGTGATAGATTGGTGTCCTGTCCTGGGTGTATCTGCCCGGCGCCCGAAATATTCTCCCCTGGATGGGTATGGGGAACCCCCCGCGACCCTAATAGAGGATAAAGCAGAAGATAATGGATGGATGTAAATAATGTATATATTGCACTTCTGGTTAGATATTAATTACATTTCATAGGTTCTGTACTTGTACTCTTGAATTTAATCTAATCTAATTTAATCTAATCTAATCTAATGTCAGGTCTTCTGTAAACAACAGTAAAAAAAAAAAAAAAATCCGCCTTAAACTGTGTAGAGACTGAATCTTTCTGTAAGCTCACAGCCTGAAAAACAAAAACGGTTCAGTGCAAACATGAGGCTTTTGCCATGACCATGTCAGCCGACCTAAACTCCGTAAGACCTGTGGGATTAATTAAAGAAAAGATTCCACCAGCGTGGAGTGCTGGGAATTCAATCGATCTAAGGTTCTGTACAGAGGATGGCTCTCACATCCCCGGCCCTGTGTTCACCGGGATCATTACGCATCTGAGGATTATCTCCGCAATGGGGAGCTGAACAGAGCAGTTTATAAAGGTTAATCAACTGTATATCTGCAAAATAAATTTATAAGGTTTGCAAAGGTGTTGAATGGCATGAGAACAATATGCCAACTAAATAACCCAGTATTAAATAAAAATATATATAAATATTATTATTAGATAGTAGATCTATAATAGATAGGGGGGGGGGCCCCATCCAGGGAAGAACGTTTCGGGCACTGGTCAGAATTTAGCATTTTTGAGACAAATTTAATATTAATATATTTATAAATATTATAATATTATTTATTTATATAAATAAACAATACATTTTTTATATATTATATATAATAATGGGAGCCACGGTGGCTTAGTGGTTAGCATGTTCTCCTCTCAGCACTAGAGATTCCCGATTCGAGTTCCAATCTGGGTGGAGTTTCCACGTTCTCCCCGTATCCACGTAGGTTTCCTCTGGGTTCTCCGGGTTCCTCCCACAGTCCAAAAACATGGATCAAGTCAATTAAGTTCTCCAAATTGCCCCATATAGAGTGTGTTTGTGTGTGTGAGTGAGTGTGTGCCCAGTGATAGATCGGTGCCCTGTACTGGGTGTATCTGCCCAGCTCCCGAAAGGTTCTCCCCTGGATGGGCATCCTAGTCCTAGATAATGGATGGATACCAGATAAAGTCTATAACCAGGTTCGGACGTGTTTTGTCAGAGTATCGTGGAGGAAAACATGACTGTTTAAACTGGTTCCATCCTGTCCTTACCTGCTCGAAGCAGAACACCGGGATCGGAAACAACGTTCTTCCTCAATTTGTGCAAAAAGTTCTTGCAACGGAAAACGACTGAATTGACTGACTGATCCTCTGCTACTGTGAACAACAAAAAGACGACTCCGTGACCAACCATGCATGTTGTTACAGTGAGGGTTAATCGCACTCGCAGGTTAGCTGTATGAATGATTCCACTCAGTTAGTCTACACTGAGCCATATTTGCCTTTTCACTATTTTATTTTTAAATGAGTGTTTAAGTCCTAAAGAAAGGGCTGTTCAACATGACTCGTTAATTTAATCATTCATCCATCCGTTATCTTCCTCTTTATCGTCCATTAGGGTCGCAGAAAGGGGGGGGGGGGGCATCCCCATGCCCATCCAGGGGAGAACGTTTCGGGTGCTGGGCAGATACACCCAGGACAGGACACCAATCTATCACTGGGAGCACACTCACTCACACACTCACTCTATATGGGGCAATTAGGAGAATTTATTTGACCTTGATCCATGTTTTTGGACTGTGGGAGGAAACCGGAGAACCCAGTGGAAACCCACGTGGACACGGAGAGAACATGGAAACTCCACCCAGATTGGGATTCGAACCGGGAATCCCTAGTGCTGAGAGGAGAACATGCTAAACACTAACCACCACTAACCACTAAGCCACCGTGACACTGTAATTAAATCATATTTCTACATCAATTACAAATTGGCAAATTTGACCCTAAGGGTTAATAGAACATCACTGCATACTAACAACAAACGCAAACATTTAGAACTCTCATAAATTAATAAGAGCAAACCTTAGAGGTTAACGACAGTCTGTAATTAAATTAAATTAAATCAGGTTTAATACTGGACATCAGCTTTCAGGTAAAACACCCGCAACTTACCATTTAAATGGCAGAATGAAACGAATGTGACAGAACAAGAATAAAAACTGGAGTGTAATAAACACAATCAGATTCTCATACTGCAAAAGATTAATTAACGTGGAATAATTAGCTGTTTTCTACAGCTGTGTGCTGCTGGTACGAACGACTGACAGACTATCCCTCTATCCATTATCCTCCACTTTATCCAATATTAATTAGGGTTGCGGAGGGGTTACCCATGCCCATCCAGGGGAGAACGTTTCGGGCGCTGGGCAGATACACCCAGGACAGGACGCCAATCCATCACTGGGCACACACTCACTCACACACACACACACTCTATATGGGGCAATTTGCAGAACTCTATTGACTTGATCCATGTTTTTGGACTGTAGGAGGAAACTAGAGAACCCGGAGGAGACCCACGTGGACACGGGGAGAACATGGAAACCACTCAAATGGGGATTCGAAACGGGAATCCCTAGCGCTGAGAGGAGAACTAAGCCACCCACTGACAGACTACTCATTACAAAAAACACAAATCATTAATGTAATAAAACACAATCCATTCTTCAGGTTTTAACCTTAAGCTGTTTGGTATAAATGTTGGCATTATGGATTTTATGTGGTGTATATTTAATGATATACAAATTGTTCTCTATACTTCAAATGACCCCCCAGGACCCGACGTTGACACTAATCATCATTAGATTAAAGGATATGCCTGGTATTAACGAATGAGGATTATCTGTAAAGGGCTTCAGACTCATTTATTCATTATCTTCCGCTTTATCCTCTACTAGGGTCGTGGGGGGGTTTCCCCATGCCCATCCAGGAAAGAACGTCTCGGGCGCTGGGCAGATAGACCCAGGACAGGGAGCCAATCTATCACTGGGCACACACTCACACACACACACACACTCTATATGGGGCAATTTGAGGCATTCAATTGACCTTGATCCATGTTTTTGGACTGTGGGAGGAAACCCAGATTGGGATACAAACTGAAAATCCCTAGTGCTGAGAGGAGAACATGCTAACCACCCTAAAAAAAGTTAATTAAGTAAAATATATACCGAGCAAATAAGACAAGACAAGGTTAAAACTATACAAATCAACTACACAACTGTACAAACGTAAGGTGCATGAAGTGATTTGTGGGTTAAAGTGCACAATGAGCAGCTGTATGTGAAACTAATTCAGTACAAAGTGCACTGAAATAAAAATAAAAAAACTTTTTAAGCCATGTCCGTATAATTATGCACCTCGCTGGTCATTGTGTTTGTTATTGTGTGCAGCGCTTTCACACGTTTGTCATTTTCATGTAAAGCAGCAGGGACTCGGCTTCCTGCATATCTGTTGACGTCAGTTGCTCATCACCCTCCTTCTGTCAGACAGGTTTAGTGTATTGCTGCCTCCCATTGTGTGCGTCCATCATTGTCACGTAAGCTGTGTGTGTGTGTGTGTGTGTGTGTGTGTGTGTGTGTGTGTGTGTGTGTGTGTGTGTGTGTGGCGGCTGCGCTGCTCACCAGCTCAGTATATTTAAAATCCATAATACCAGCATCTAGGAGGCACGGTGGCTTAGTGGTTAGCATGTTCTCCTCTCAGCGCTAGGGATTCCCGGTTCGAATCCCAACCTGGGTGAAGTTTCCATGTTCTCCCCGTGTCTGCGTGGGTTTCCTCAGGGTTCTCCGGTTTCCTCCCACAGTCCAAAAACATGCATCAAGGTCAATTGAATTCTCAAAAACTGCCCCATATAGAGTTTGTCTGTGTGAGTGAGTGTGTGCCCAGCAATGGATTGGCGTCCTGTCCTGGGTGTATCTGCCTAGCGCCCGAGACGTTCTCCCCTGGATGGGCATGGGGAACCCCCCCCCCCTTTCTGCGACCCTAATAGACGATAAAGAGGAAGATAATGAATGAATGAATACCAGCATCTATACCAACCACCTCAAGGTTAAAGATTAGTGGGTATTTTTTTTTGTTTTTTGTATTGAGTAGATGGCAAGGTGGTTTCCATGTTCTCCCCGTGTCTGCGTGGGTTTCCTCCTTCCTCTGGTTTCCTCCCACAGTCCAAAAAAATGGATCAAGTCAATTGAGGTCTCCAAATTGAGTGTGTGTGTGAGTGAATGTGTCCTCAGCGATAGATTGCCCCCTGTCCTGGGTGTATCTGCCCAGCGCCCAAAATGTTCTCCCCTGGCTGGGCATGGGGAACACCCCCGCGACCCTAATAGAGGACATAGCAGAAGATAATGGATGGATACCTTATTTTATTATTTATTTTGATTATCTTATTAAGGCAGCACGGTGGCTTAGTGGTTAGAACATTCGCCTCTCAGCGCTAGGGATTCCCGGTTCGAATCCCCATCTGGGTGGAGTTTCCATGTTCTCCCCGTGTCCGCGTGGGTTTACTCCGGGTTCTCCGGTTTCCTCCCACAGTCCAAAAACATGGATCAAGTCAATCGAATTCTCCAAATTGCCCCATATAGAGTGTGTGTGTGTGTGTGTGTGAGTGAGTGAGTGTCCAGCGATGGATTGGCGCCCTGTCCTGGGTGTATCTGCCCAGCGCCCGAGACATTCTCCCCTGGATGGGCATGGGGAACCCCACCGCGACCCTAATAGAGGATAAAGTGGAAGATAATGAATGAATGAATTATCTTATTATCTATACTTTAAATGACACACTGGGGCCGACGTCGACACTAATCATCATTAGATTGAAGGATATGTCTGATATTAACGAATGAGGATTATCTGTAAAGGGCTTTAGACTCATTTAAATGCTTAATAATTCAGAAGATGTGTCCCACACAGTTTTTGTCCCACACCTGAGCAGCTTCATGATATTTGTTTTGCACTGGTGTGAGACTTAGACTGTAGGAGACCGAATCGCTTTCTTTTTAAATGAATTCTTCTTTGTCAAGCCTTCCAATAAATTACTCTGCCAAGCTAAAACCTCAACGCGGTGCGGCGTGATGTCAATCAGGACATAAAAAGAAGTGTGGAAGTGCGCGACCGTGACGGAGAGCCCTCTGTGTTGGATCTGAAACAGCGGGTGAGGATCCCATGCAACAGTAAGTCCCAGTATCCTGCGTCACACTACTACCCACAAACATCCAGACCGTCCTCTAAGGACACCAGCTCCTCGGTGTGCGAGCAAAAACAGGAAGCCAGATTTCAAGCTGGGCTTAAAGAACACACATGCGACCTGGTGAGACGCAACCTCCAGGAAAAGGAAGAGAAAACTCACAAGCGGCAAACAGAGCCGACGAAATTATATGGAAATTACATGAAGTAAGAGTTTGAAAACGAAACAGAAAAATTAAACTGTTACAAAAGTAGTATTTTGATTAAAACGCGTCAGACCGCTGGTTCTGTACAAAATCATTACAGAATTTTACAATTCAAATAAAAAATTTGTTAGAAAAAAAATATTTTGTCTTATAAAAGAGAGAATTAGGAAGATCACAGAGACTCCAGAAACATCTTTATGTGTGTGAGGTTTTAATAAAGATGAGATTGTATTGTTAGCTTTCAAAAAAAAAAGCCAACAAACTTCCATCCATCCATTATTTTCCACCGTATCCTCTATTAAGATCACGGGGGGGGGGGGGGGGGTTCCCAATGCCCATCCAGGGGAGAACGTTTCGGGCGCTGGACAGATACACCCAGGACAGGATGCCAATCTATCACTGGGCACACACTCACTCACACACTCTATATGGGGCAATTTGGAAAATTCAATTCACCTTGATCCATGTTTTTGGACTGTGGGAGGAAACTGGAGAACCCGGAGGAAACCCATGCGGACACGGGGAGAACATGGAAACTCCAACCAGATTGGGAATCTCTAGCGCTGAGAGGCATTTGTGCTAACAACTAAGCTACTGTGACGCCCTGCCATTAAACTTAACTCAAAAATATTAACCATGAATAAGCAAAGTAGCTGCTCAGTGCTCAGATAATTCTTTAACCTGAAGGGTTTAGGGTTAAATTGCCAATGTAGACCCCTGAGCAAGGCTCCTAAACCTCACTGCTAAAGGAATCATTAATTATGATTGAGCCTGAGCTCTCACCCCAACCATCAAGCTACTCGTAACAGTAGCTCTGGATAAAAGTGACGACATAATGATCTACAGTACAGATCTATAGTAATGTAATAATGTTAACAGTACAGTTGTACATGTGGATTATGTCAATCAGTTTTTCTGGCTTTTTAGCTAATTCTTTATTTTTAGTTCTGGAGATATAACAGTCTGACACGTTTTTTTAAAAGAAAGAAACAGCAGTCTGACGGCGTGAGAGAAACGCCATGCAACTGTTAAATGATCACATGATGGTCAGTGAGCTTCAGACCGGTGCAGGAAAAGTTTGTGAAATTTTCTAGATTTCTTTAAAGTACAGTTTGCTCCACTTATTTTCCATGTTCTCAGTTCCACGTCCTGTAAAGATGGACTTTGTAGTTCTACAATTCCATTCTGTAGTCCATCTGTTAGTGTTCTACAGTACATACTGTGTACGTCCCCTTTACTCTGTTCTGATGGTCAGAACCCCAATAGTAGCACCACAGAGCAGGGGTTATTTGGTGGCTGCATTAGTCCTATCTCAGCAGTGTCACTGAGGTGGAGAAATGAAGCTCCAGCAGCACTGCTGCACTAAAACCCCCTCACCACATCAGTGTCACTGCAGAACTGACAATAAACAATCCACCACCCAAATGATACCTGTTCTGTGATGCTGCTGAGAACCAACAGGGACTAACAACAACAAAGAACACAGATGGACTACAGTCTGGAATTGTAGAACTACAAAGTCCATCTATATGATAAGTGGAGGAAATGGAAAATGGAGCGAGAAGGGGGCGTGACCTAACTTTTAACAGCATTTGTTAAAAATGAGACTCGCTATTAAAGGCAGTGTCATTTTAAGATTTATTAGAAACAATATAAAAGACAGCTAACGATTAATTCTCATTGTGTAAAGATTTTTTTGATCAATTACTTGGACCTGTGAACGAATCTATATCTATACTGTAAATATATATATATATATATATATATATATATATATATATATAGATATATATATATATATATATATATAGATATATAGATATATATATAGATATATAGATAGATAGATAGATACAGTATGGCTTATTATTTTAAATTGGAAATAAAAAATAAGTCCGAAAAAGTTCACAAACTTTGGAGCATCGCTGTGGAATGATGAGGTCCATCCCATGCCGTCTTACCTCCAAGCAGTTTGGACTGGCAGTTGATGAACTCTGGCTTTCTGTCTGCACTGTAACGCTGGCACGTGTTGTGAAGGACCTGTACGAACACACACTTGTCCCCCGCCGAGCCGGCGACCCACTGATCAAACCCATTCTCAAATGTTAAGTCGAACTCTGGAGAATCCTGCATCAGGACAGTGAGACGAGAAAGGAATAATAAAATAATAAAAAAAAAAAAACGAGGACCAACATCAGATTATAACCACAGAAGTATAAAGATAAATAACATTGTTAGGTTTAAGGATGCTCACCCTGTTGGGGTCGATGCCGTTCACCTGTCTCAGCTGTTCGAGAGTCCACTGCGATCTTCTGACGAAAGAAGCTGAACCCTCAAACTGCTTCACCTTTGTGATGGAGACCTGTGTCGGCTTCTTGTTGGTGACTGAAATGAAAGATAAAAGTGATAAAGTGATAACGTGATTTATTTCTACTGTACTTACACACATTCCTCCACATTTAACCCATCCGTGCATTAAAACACATACATTTAGTCACACTGGTGAAGGAAGCACACGTGCCCGGAGTGGTGAGCATCCTTGAATATGGCATCAAGGAGCAATTAGGGTTAGGTGCCTTACTCAAGGGCACTTCAGCCAGGGTACTTGGTGGGACCAGGAATCGAACCGGAGACCTTCAAAGTTGGTTCCTTAACCACAAACCCATGACTGCCCCAAAATGAACGTTACACAGTACTATTACATTTACATTTGGTCATTTAGAAGACGCATTTATCCAAAGCGGCTTACAAGGTGAGCACAGGGTTAATCCCAACATCCCTGGAGCAATGAGGGTTAAGGGTCAGGTTCAAGGACCCAAACTTCAGGGGACCCGGGATTTGAACCCCCAACCTTCAGATTGATAGCCCAATGCCAACAATTTTTATAGCCTGTATTTTATTACCTTATGATATGTTAAGTCAAGGCAGCACGGTGACTTAGTGGTTAGCATGTTCTCCTCTCAGCACTAGGGATTCCCGGTTAAAATCCCAATCTGGGTGGAGTTTCCATGTTCTCCCCGTGTGCACTTGGGTTTTTTCTTGCCACTGTCGCTGCAGCTTGCTCTTTGGGGGTTTAAAGGCTTATAACTCTGTAAAGCTGCTTTGTAATGATGTACTTTTGTAAAGAGCGTGACCCTTGTCCCTGCTATAGAGTATTTTATATAAAAAATGAGTTTGCTTCTCTGTCATATATACAGATGTAACAGCTGCGTTGTGGAAGTCTGGTTCTAATCGTTCATGTGGGGAACACACTCAGGTTCACCTTTGGCAGACCAAGACTTTGACTAACAGATTTATCTCTGTTGTATTTCACAGCTTTGCCGTTAATCTCAGAATTTGTCGCCAGCTCAGCTTCAGATGAGCCAACACCGATACTCAGATGACAATGAAGCAGCGAGCAGACACGAGAGAGAGACACAAGAGAGAGAGATGGAGACAAGAGAGAGAGAGAGCAAGAGAGAGAGAAAAAGAGAGAGAGAGAACCACGCAAGCTGACAGAAAGCAGCTTTTAATATCATGAGGATCTGATGAAGACTTCATCGTCTCAAAGCATTCTCACCACACGAGGCTTCATTCTCAACAAACATCCCACATAATGAATCATACAACTGTCTGTCACTCACTCGCTCGCTCTCTCTCCTGTTTTCTCTCTCTAACTCTTGTTTTCTCTCTCTTTTTCTCTCTATATTTTCCCTTCCGGGTGGCACGGTGGCTTAGTGGTTAGCACGTTCGCCTCTCAGCGCTAGGGATTCCCGGTTCGAATCCCCATCTGGGTGGAGTTTCCATGTTCTCCCCGTGTCTGCGTGGGTTTCCTCTGGGTTCTCCGGTTTCCTCCCACAGTCCAAAAACATGGATCAAGTTAATTGAATTCTCAAAATTGCCCCCTATAGAGTGTGTCTGTGTGAGTGAGTGTGTGCCCAGTGATAGATTGGCGCCCTGTCCTGGGTGTATCTGTCCAGCGCCCGAGATGTTCTCCCCTGGATGGGCATGGGGAACCCCACCGCGACCCTAATAGAGGATAAGCGGGAGATAATAAATGAATGAATGAATTTTCCCTTACTCTCTTGCTCTCTCTTTTCTTCCTTCTCTTTCACTCTTTTTCTTTCCTTCTTCCTCTCTCTCACTCTCCCCTTCATTCCTCCTCTCTTTCTCTCTCCCTCTCTCGCTCTCTTGCATTGCTTCTTTCTCTCTCTCTCTCGCTCTCTTTCATTCTTCATCTCTCTCTCTCTCCCTTTCATTCTCTCTTGCGTTCCTTCTTCCTCTCTCTCTTTTTTCCTTCCTCTCTCTCCCTCTCTCTCTCTTTCCTCCCCCTCTCTCTCTCTTTTTTCAAACACACAATCACATTCCCACTTAAGATCTGATTTTCAATCAGAATTCTTTTAAACTCTAAGAATGAGTTGGGGGGGGGGGGCTAAAGCTAGTAATGGAAGCCCATACATACATGTGGAGAACATGCAAATTCCACTCTAAATCAATCTTAAAACAAACTAAGAAATGTCCTGCAGTATCCCATCTGACAGAATAATAAACTCCTCATGAAGTTTAAAGTCTCTCCAAATATGAAACCTCTCGTCTCAGGGTCATCATCACAGATGCTTTCACAAACGAGGTGTTAATGAACGATGGATGAACTGATTTTAAATGTCAGTCACTAATCTCTCAGCAGAGAACAGAGCCGGGACAACAGGCTTTCAGATTCGTTTTGATACGCACTTCTGAAGTTTCTTAAGACTTTCCATAAATAATTTCCACACTTTCTTTAATTAGTTTGAAAGAAAACCTCCACTCATCTATTTCCCAATCTCCACAATTACAGCAAATTTGTCGCAGCTGCATCTGGAACAGATACACACAGCACAATTATGTCTCGTCAGCAAAAGCCGTGACAGCTGACTATGTAATGCTAAATTATAAACATTGAAAATCTATACGGTGACAAAATAATATGCCAGCGACCGACGCTAAACAACATATTTTTATTAAACTCCGTCAGAGTTCATCACTGAGGAACACGCACCAATTAACTAAAGCCCATGAGCCAGGATTAAAGAAACTGGGACTCAAGTCAGAGTTAAACACGGGCCATGTGCTCGTCCCTTTAACTCGGATATGTTTCTTTCTAAATGGTCGAGATTCTACAACTTGAGATTTCATACAGCCGTGGGGTTGAAGGTTTTAGACGTCGATCAGAATCAGAAGGGGGGGGGGGGGGGGGGGGGGGGGGGGGGGGGGGGGGGGGGGGGGGGGGGGGGGGGGGGGGGGGGGGGGGGGGGGGGGGGGGGGGGGGGGGGGGGGGGGGTTTTTTTTTTTTTTTTTTTTTTTTTTTTTTTTAATGTATTTCTCCAAACAGTATATGTGTATAAATTGTATATCTTATTTAAGTGGACCTTTCTTTAACGTAAGAAAACAAAGTAAGCATTGTTTTTTTCTTTTATATCATTACATTACGATTTCACAATGATTCTCAAATTAAAACACCTAACTATGTACAATTAAACAGAACAGACCTGCATCCACTTTCCTGATTGGTTGACATTCAAACAGCCCGCCTCTCCCCCGATAACAGACAACACAGCCGTCTAATGGCAGATTATAAAACACGCTTTTCAGAACTGCAGTCTGACTTTCAATAGCAATGCGGGACAACGTCTTAATTTGTGGGACGCCTAAAAAGTAACAAAATTACAGGGTGTGGTAGCTCAGTGGTCAGGGCATTGGGCAATTGATCTGAAGGTTGGTGGTTCAAATCCCAGGTCCACTAAAGTTACCAGTGTGGGTCCTTGAGCAAGACCCTTAACCCTCATTGCTCCAGGGATGTTGTAATGAACCCTGCTCACCTTGTAAGTCACTTTGGATAAAAGCGTCCAATAAATGAGCAAATGTAATGTAAATGTAAAATTGCGTGACTGTCCAGCACAAAGTGGGACATTTGGTCACCCTACCCCATGCCTCAATCAAAAATTATAAAAGTATAGATCAATGAAAGTCTCTTAAGCTCGACTGATGGGAGGGAGCGATGCCACAGATACCTGAAGAACAAGGTCTGAGCCACTGAATCATCATCATGATGTGTGCCCTTTCTAAATAGCAACAGATCTCTGGAGGAAGAAGCGAGGCTTCATTGCTGAGACAGACTCCGCTGACAAGGACAAATGAGCCTCATCAGATCTCGGCCCCGTGAAGTTGCCAAACAACAGACTTGTCTGGGTCCATAAGGTGCAATTAGACGTGAGGACTTCCACTAAAAGCACAGCATTCAAAATAGACCATTAATTACAAAGCTCGTCTCTTCCAGTGCCAGGGCAGGAATGGTTTGTGAGTCTGCGGCAGGGTCTGTTAGAGAGACTTTACCCAGCCTGCACTTGGGAACCTGCCATCACTCGACAGCCAGGTTCACTTTCTGTTGTTACATTTTCACCTACGAGCTCCACGCATCACCAGTCAGCGGGGCTGGGGCTGTGCGCGGGCTTTGTACCAGATACAGAAAACCAATATCGCGGCCTTTTTTAAAACTGCTGTTCAGGCAACATCAGGAAAGCTAATTATGCTTGGAACAAAGCACCGAGCAGCAGCCTTAATTTACTGAATTGGATTTCTGTTTTTTTAAAAAAGCCATGAATGATCTGACTACACGTCCAATCACATGAAGCTACAACTGCTGTATGATACGCAATGGGTTATAAATACAGCCAGAAGCTGAACAGTTTCATCCATCCATTATCTTTCCTCTACTAGGGTCGTGGAACCTGGATGTTTATTGGACAGACGGTCCTGCAGGATGTCCTCAATGGACTTATAGATTTTTCAATTGTTAAATATGGGTCACATGATCATCACACAATCTGTACATTAGTGTCCTACACTGTTGATGCTACACCCAGGACAGGGCGTCAATCTATCACTGGGTACACACTCACTTACACAAACACTATATGGGGCAATTTGGAGCATTTGATATACATTTATACATAGCTGGAAAAAAAAATCATTTATTTATTATCTTCTGCTTTATCCTCTATTAGGGTCGGGGGGGGGGTAGTTCTCCATGCCCATCCAGGGGAGAATGTTTTAGACGCTGGGCAGATACACCCAGGACAGGGTGCCAATCGCTGGGCACCATGGGAGGCTTGTTTGTCCTAAGTTTCATGACTTCTGTTCATTTCTCCAGCTGCATGTGATGCTCTTGAGCCCTCTTGCTTCCTCTAATGTGCTTTTTTTGTAAATGAAGCTTTTAATTATCCGATTATCTGAGCCTGAGCGTGAAAGAAACGGTATTTTAAAAAGCTGGTTTCAGCAGTTCATCAGAAAACAGTTGCTGGGAAAAATGCTGACCTTAAGCTGTGTCACTGAGAAGGAAAAGCCCATTTACTTTAAAAGTTTTTGCTTTTCTCTAAACCAACTGCATCACTCCGACTTTAATTGTGCTGCCTCCTCGTTTCGAGCTCTTAATGGATGAAGTCATGCACAATTTAACAGATTCTCACGTTACGCAGTGTTTATGCTTCGTGTCATTTCGGTGTTAATCTTTAATGCATCTTTAAACCATTAGCTTCTTTTAGTTAACAGTGTTTTGTTGGAGGTAATGAGGCAGAAGCCATAGTGCAGCACTGTGTGGAGGGAGAGGAGATGACGGCAGTACCTGAGCCTTAGTTACATTATCATTCTTTACTTTACAGTCAGAGAAAAAAAAAAAAGAGTTTTGAAAGGTACTTGTAGCATTTGTAATAAATAGTACAATAATAACAATATTTTTATTATAAAAACTGTGTAATAATAATAATAATAATAATTGGCGGCACGGTGGCTTAGTGGTTAGCATGTTCTCCTCTCAGCACTAGGGATTTCCGGTTCGAATCCCCAACTTGGTGGAGTTTCCATGTTCTCCCCGTGTCTGCGTGGGTTTCCTCCGGGTTCTCCGGTTACCTCCCACAGTCCAAAAACATGGATAAAGTCAATTGAGTCCTCCAAATTGCCCCATATAGAGTGTGTGTGTAAGTGAATGAGTGCCCAGTGATAGATTGGCGCCCTGTCCTGGGTGTATCTGCCCAGCGCCCGAAACATTCTCCCCTGGATGGGCATAGGGAACCCCCCCCCCCCCGCAACCCTAATAGAGGATAAAGCGGAAAATAATGGATGAATGAATAAAAAATACAGTGCGATAAATCAACAATAACAGTGACATGGTGGCTTCCATTTTGCCTTTTTAATAAGATAAGCCCTTATTTGTCCCACAATGGGGAAATTCACATTCTCGGCAGCAGATACAGAGGAGGGTAAAAAGGTATCCAGTCATTAGAAGAGATTTATGAAAAGATTTTAAATAGAGTTAGAAATCTATATACACAAGATAAAAATCTAATTTTCTAATTTTCAGTTATTTGCAATCCTACAGGATAAAATGAATCAAATACTGCACATGTGGTGTCTGATTAAGCAGCAGACAGTTATTACAGTTGTTACATACAGATGATCCTTCCTTATATTATTTCATTAGTTAATTTACAAAAAAAAGAATTTATAATAAGTTAGCATGTTCTCCTCTCAGCACTGGGGATCCAAATTCGAATCCCAATCTGGATGGAGTTGTTCCATGTTCTATCTGTGTCCGTGTGGGTTTCGTCCGAGTTCCCCGGTTTCCTCCCACAGTCCAAAAACATGGATCAAGGTCAATTGAATTCTCCAAATTGCCCCCGGGGATCAATAAAGTATTCTAATTCTGAGGTTTACAGAAACAGGAGGTAGGTAGGTCTGTAATAGGGAGGTATCAGAGGGTGGGGCTGATTTTAATAGACTTTCATGATCTTATTGGCCCTTCTGGTCTTTTTAGGTGAAACACAGAGCCTCAACTCAACTGAATCCAGTAAAATAAGTAAAACACTGAGGTCAAGATGATGGAACCCTCAATAATGTTCTGCACTACTGTCCTGCCACATCAGCAACCCAACAGGAAGCTCTGAATAAACATCAGTTAGGAGGACGGACACATCCAGTCTGTTCGGCACAGGAGCCGTTAGGTTGGAGAAATTAGCCTGGAGGAAGCAGATGCCTCATTTTTTATTGATGATAACTGAAATCAGTCAGCATGCGGTTTGATGTTTATTAAAGTCACTAATAAGATGATTAGAAGTTAGTATTTATTGTATTTGAATCAGATCGTGGGTATACAGTATGGTGTTGCTTCCTTTTCAGAGCTCTGAGGTTTGAACAATCTGCTACATCATCACACATTACCGATAACCTTCAGAAGGTTCTCTATGGGATGCATCACATTCATGATTCTTCAATTCCATTCTTTAATTCCACACCAGAATAATTTTAACAATATACCATTAAAGACACGCACCATTCATGTCATTTAAATCATCTTCATATGGAGCTCAAAAGCTGACATAAGAATTTGAATCTGAATTTTTTATATTTTAAATATTTATTGGCGTAAATGATAAATGTGATTTTTTTATTGTGACTTTTAGATTTTAAAAGTATTTAGATTTAAAAAATTCTGATAAAAATTTATTTTATTCAAATCTCAGAAATACAAGCATGAATTGAAATATTCGAGCTTCCCAGGAAAAGTAAACTTTTGGAGCCATCAAACACGACATTTAAGCAATTAAATTTAACCGTTTTAAATCATTTAATTAATAATTCAACCAATCATTTAACCAATTGTTTCATTAATAATTTAACCAATCGCTTAACCAATCTTTCAACCAATCATTTAACCAATCGTTTGATTATTAATTCAACCAATCGCTTAACCAATCTTTCAACCAATCATTTAACCAATCGTTTGATTAATAATTCAACCAATCGCTTAACCAATCGCTTAACCAATCGCTTAACCAATCGTTTAACCATTCTTTTAACCAATCGCTTAACTATTCTTTTAACCAATCATTTAACCAATCGTTTACCCAATCGTTTAGCCAATCGTTTAACCAATCGTTTGATTATTTTTTCAACCAATCGCTTAACCAATCTTTCAACCAATCATTTAACCAATCATTTAACCAATGACTGAACCAACCATTTCATTAAAAATTTAACCAATCATTCAACCAATCACTTAACCAATCGTTCATGACTAATTCTTATCAAAAAATTTTAAATTTTATTTCTAAATTCTTTAGATAACGTTGCTGAGCTGAGCTGACCGACTGCAGTGACCGCAGATCAGAGTTAAATCCAAACGGTGCAGCTTTATTTAGCAGTAGACTGATAAGCTAAATAAAAGCATTATAACTGCCAGAGCTAAAATGAATTTCATCAGATCCCTCAAAGTGTTTTACATCATGAAACATGAGAGCACAGTCACACTGCATTCATTTCCTCAGGAACATCTGGCAGGGGCGTGGACCTTCCATCATCTCTGGTATAATGAATAATTAATACTGATTTCCACAGAAGACATGTTACTAAAACAGACCTGATGCCGTGTGGACAACTGAACAGGAAGGCGTTGGATCAACATGCGTGTTCAGAGATATATTAAAGGGAGCAGTGCAGTTTGATTGGCTGCTGAAAAGCCCGGTCTCTCTGCTGAGGCACTAATGAGATTCTGCTACTAATGAAACCATGAATGATTTTATAACAGACTCATAAACGCTCTTAAATACAAATGATACAGCGTTTCTGCAGTCAGAACATCATCACTTTAGCAGCTGCTGTGTTGATGGAAACATTTTTTTATGTAAAACATCTGTGCATGAACATCCAACATCCATTATCTTCCACTTTATCCTACATTAGGGTCGTGGGGGGGTTCCCCATGCCCATCCAGGGGAGAACGTTTCGGGCACCAATCTATCACTGGGCACACACTCACTCACACAGACACACTCTATATGGGGCAATTTAGAGAATTCAATTGACCTTGATCCATGTTTTGGACTGTGGGACCTGGTTCCAATCTCAATCTGAGTGGAGTTTCCATGTTCTCCCCGTGTCCGCATGGGTTTCCTCCGGGTTCTCCATTGACATGGATCAAGGTCAATTGAATTCTCCAAATCGCCCCATATAGAATGTGTTTGTGAGTGAGTGTGTGCCCAGCAATAAATTGGCGTCCTGTACTGGGTGTATCTGCCCAGCACCCGAGATGTTCTCCCCTGGATGGACATGGGGAACCCCCCCGCAACCCTAGTAGAGGATAAAGCGGAAGATAATGGGTGGATGGATTTGAAGCCCACGATGCTGATACAGACACACTGTGACATCAAATACACTCTGAATTCACATGCAGTGAAACAGCTAATACTCTATTTAAGATGAAATGACTCTACGGCCGGTGTGAGGCAGTTTCCGTATGATTAACTGAACACTTGGCAGCGAGTACAGTGAGCTCATAACATCCCAAAACTCAGAGAGGGAAACAGAGGCAGCACCCTGGAGTGCAGTCTCAGAACCATCAGACTGAAGATGGAACACTTTCCCAACTCTCCGTTTCTATTACCTTTACTTGTTCCTCTGTTACAACAGCGAGCACGGTCATTAAAGAAAAAACAGGACGGAGAGTTAGAGTGCACCTGGGTAACATTTCGTTCCTGGAACAAATATGAGTGGAGCGAAAAGATTACCCATTGAGCCTCTGAAATAAATACAGCAGAGATATCGTCGGAGGAGACGCCAGCTGAGGTTCCAACACTAGAACACAAATCATACATAATCAGGACATTAAGACTCCTCCACCTTAAAGCACGGCCCGGCGTGTGATGACGTTTCCTGCACGCGGTGGAAACGGTAATTTAGTGCGTCATTGAAAAAGCAATTCAGCAAACCTCTTAAAGCCAACCGCTGGTGACGGCTGATTGCTTTATTACACGGAACGCCCAAAACACACCCATAAATCATGTCGTCACAATAAGACACACACTGACACGCCCTAAATCAAGCTGCTCACCTAAATCGTGATCCACTTAAACACATCCCTGGAGACATTTCTTGGTGGATGTAAAGACCCTACACAGGGTCCTGAAGTTTAAATGTCATGGTAATTGAAGCAACAGTGGACGCAGACTAGAGACGAGACAATAACAGATGTTGATGGTACAATTATTCCATCCATCCATTATCCTAAAGAATGTAATCATCCATCCATCCATTATCTTCCGCTTTATCCTCTACTAGGGGAGAGGATCCAGGGGAGAACGTTTCAGGCGCTGGGCAGATAGACCCAGGGCACCAATCTATTACTGGACACATACACTCACACAGACACACTCTATATGGGGCAATTTGGAGAATTCAATTGACTTGATCCATGTTTTTGGACTGTGGGAGGAAACCGGAGAACCCGGAGGAAACCACGGGGACACGGGGAGAACATGGAAAACTCCTTCCAAATGGGGATTCGAACCAGGAATCCCTAGAGCTAAGAGGAGAACATGCCAACCACTTAGCCACCGTGCTGCCTGGTACAATTATTGTCTAAGAATTAATCCCTAAAATAAAGACGATGCAGGGCTTTTGTTGAACATTAACACAATTCTTTCTAACACAAAACATTAAATAGTTTTGTGAAAATCAAAAAGTAAAGGCAAATTCATTTGTTTATTCATAGCCATTTAAAAGAACTAGTCCAATTCATGGTTAGCATGTTCTCCTCTCAGCACTAGGGATTCCTGGTTTGAATCCCCATCTGGGTGGAGTCTCCATATTCTCCCCGTGTCCACGTGGGTTTCCTCCGGGTTCTCCGGTTTCCTCCCACAGTCCAAAAACATGGATCAAGGTCAATTGAATTCTCCAAATTGCCCCATATAGAGTGTGTAAAGTATTTGTAAATGAGTGTGTGCTCAGAGATGGATTGGCATCCTGTCCTGGGTGTATCTGCCCAGCGCCCGAAACTTTCTCCCCTGCATGGGCATGGGGAACCCCCCCCCCCCCCACGACCCTAACAGAGGATAAAGTGGAAGATGAAGGATAGATTGAAAATCAGAAGTTACTTCCACAGGTTATAAGCTGCTACTATAAATCCAGATGTGGGGGTTCTGTAGAGAACCATCTAATGAACCAGTTACTCCAACATGGTCTTTTTCCCCACATTGACTCCACAAACCAATAAACAATAAGTGACTAGCTAATGGCCCTTTTATAAAAGTCATAAAGACAAAGACATTTGATTTTATTGTTTTTTAATTTTCTACAGTTTAAAAATAAGCAGACAGAGAGCCCTAAGCAGTGCAGGCAGCCTGCATCGTCGGTAAGTACCACCCTCTTGGCGAGCATCACAGCAGTAACTGCTTTTTATAGACAACAGTCTTTCGATTCCTTGCTGAGGGATCTCATCACTCCTCGTAAAGGCTTTCAGTTCGGTGAGATTTTAGGGCGTCCCTGTGTTCACTGCTCTTATAAAGTCCATCTACAGATTTTCCATAAGGTTTACATTATGGGGGTGTGAGGGTCATGACGAACCTTTCCGCTCGCGCCTCCTGAGGTCGTTCATCATCGAGACTGACGTCGTTTTAAAGATCAGATTCCAAAAGCCATTCTCTCTTTAGCTCATAAATATGTTCACAGAGAATTTTATTATGTGCACTATTGTTTCTGTACTTACTGTCCATGTTCTCGAGGTGGCACGGTGGCTTAGTGGTTTAGCATGTTCTTCTCTCAGCGCTAGGAATTCCCAGTTCGAATCCCAATCTGGGTGGAGTTTCCATGTTTTCCCCGTGTGTGTGTGTGTGTGTGTGGGGTTCCTCCGGGTTCTCCGCTTTCCTCCCACAGTCCAAAAACATGGATCAAGGTCAATTGAATTCTCCAAATTGCCCCATATATTGTGTGAGTGTGTGTGTGCCCAACGATGGATTGGCGCCCTGTCCTGGGTGTATCTGCCCAGCACCCGAAACATTCTCCCCTGGATGGGGAACCCCCCCGCGACTCTGGTAGAGGATAAAGTGGAAGATAATGGATGGATGTCCATGTTCTCAGTTCCACTTCCTGTAAAGATGGACTTTGTAGTTCTCAAATTCCATTCTGTAGTCCATCTGTTAGTGTTCTACAGTACATACTGTGTACGTCCTCTTTACTCTGTTCTGATGGTCAGAACCCCAATAGTAGCACCACAGAGCAGGGGTTATTTGGTGGGTGCATTAGTCCTATCCCAGCAGTGTCACTGAGGTGGAGAAATGAAACTCCAGCAGCACTGCTGCACTACAACCCCCTCACCACATCAGTGTCACTGCAGAACTGACAATAAACAATCCACCACCCAAATGATACCTGTTCTGTGATGCTGCTGAGAACCAACAGGGACTAACAACAACAAAGAACACAGATGGACTACAGTCTGGAATTATAGAACTACAAAGTCCATCTGTATGATAAGTGGAAGAAATAGAAAATGGAGCAAGAAGGGGGCGTGTCCAAACTTTTGACCTGTGCTGTATATGCACTTTATAGTTGAGTCCATCTGTTTTGATGCACCCCTCATTATTTTTTAGGCAGCTTGTTTTATCTCAACTGCACTGAATCCTTCTGCGCTTAAAGGTCACCATCACTTTTAATTTCACACTAAGCTCCAAATCAAAACCCAGACTTCAGATGATGCCACAGTGAGGTCTGAGCTGTCAGGGATGTCTAAGAAGTTCTCCTCGTTGCCCTTCAGCGGAAATGAGATGGACATAAATGCCGCGGAACAAAGCGGGACACCTGAGGAGGAGGAGGCCGTCAGACGACCCGCGGCGCCTCGTCTGCATCTTCAGCTCGCTGTTCGGATCTCGGAGAGAGAGACGCCCGTAGAAACGCTAGCGAACCTTTCAAAAGTGTCCTGACCGAACCACAGCCTGTCAACAACTGCCAGCGAGCAGCACGGACGCTGCAGAGGCCCAGGGCTTCATTAGAACAGCTGGTTTGAGTGAGGCAGGAAGGCGTGTGGGTAGGAGGGTGCAGGCCATCCACACATCATTGTTTCAGCCACACCTCCACAAAGGATTCTAATTCTGCTTGGGAACTTTACAGCACGCGCTTTTGTTCGTATGATGACCAAACAATTTTACACTGACACAACAGCCCAGTTATTCCCCATGGAGGACGTGAGCTCATGCATAATTCTGAGTTAACTGAATGCCCCCGATGTTAATAACAAACAACTGAAATGACGTGAATCATCCATTATCTTCTGCTTTATCCTCTACTAGGGGAACGGGGGGTTCCCCATGCCCATCCAGGGGAAAACATTTCGGGCGCTGGGCAGATACACCCAGGACAGGACGACAATCCATCGCTGGGCACACACTCACTCACACATAGACACACTCTATATGGGGCAATTTGGAGAATTTAATTGACTCTGATCCATGTTTTTGGACTGTGGGAGGAAACCGGAGAACCCGGAGGAAACCCACGCGGACACGGGGAGAACATGGAAACTCCAACCAGATTGGGATTTGAACTGAAAATCCCTAGCGCTGAAAGGAGAACATGCTAAACACTAATCCACCATGCCGGCCCCTACTTGGCCATCCTCTATTTTTTATTACATCAAACATACTGCAGGACTCATCAGTGCGCAACCCACAGTTACAATACACACACACACACACACACACACACACACACACACACACACACACCGTCTAACAACTTCAACAAGTCCAATTAGACCCCGGCTTAAAGCAAGGCGTTATGGCAGAGGGTGGGAGCATATGGCATTTGCATGGCCCTGGTGGGAAACAGACAGGCGTCCATGCCGCCCTGCTGGTTGTGTGTGGGAACACAGTGAGCATGTCCAGCTGCCGCCATGAGTGACCTTTATTAACACAATAAACACTGACACCAGTCAGAGCCAGAGACAACACAATCAAAAACAAAGACTACTTAGACTTTCAAAAACACATGATCAGCGTATCATAATCATACCTTGTTATTAATATGTCAGCCAGAGATATATATATATATACACACACACACACACACACACACACATACACACATATACATATATACATAGATTTAAAAAATTCATGTTTTGTAGGGTAATAGCTTCCATTCCACACTGACGTTGTTCTAAATACACCATAACGAATTATTAAACATGATATATGCGCTTTTGCACAACTGGACAACAATGTTTTAATATTCTATATTTTTATTTAAAATTTATATTTTTACTTATATATTTTTTATCTTATATCCTGTGTTTTTTTTATTATCACCTCTATATTAACTTCATCTGTGTGTCTGGTAAAAAGTTAGCTTTTTCACGCACTTCTCGTTTTCCGATTAAGCTGAAACTTTGCACAATTTTTCATTGTCGATGACAACACATGAATCAATAAAATATATATATATATATATATATATATATATATATATATATATATATATATATATATATTACCAATTAATAAAGTAATTAGTGGCAATTAGTCATTTTTTATATGGAAATAAAATGAATTGCCCATTTTCTACTAAATATTATGTTTCACACGCAGAATCCATTATCTTCCGCTTTATCCTCTACTAGGGTTCCCCATGCCCGTCCAGGTGAGAACGTTTCGGGCGCTGGGCAGATACACCCAAGACAGAGCGCCAATCTTTCACTGGGCACACACTCACTCTATATGGGGCAATTGAGAATTCAATTGACCTTGATCCATGTTTTTGGACTGTGGGGGGAAACAGGAGAACCTGAAGGAAACCCACACGGACACGGGGAGAACATGGAAACTCCACCCAGATTGGGATTCGAACTGGGAAAAGGAGAACATGCTAACCACTAAGCCACTGTGCCGCTTTAGGATAAAGTCATTTAACTAAAGTAATATAGGGGTGGTTTTAAAAAAAAAAAGTTTTTTTTAAATATTTAGCTTGTTATATTTTTACTACCTTGTGTAATATGGAGAGCGGCACGGTGGTTTAGTGGTTAGCACATTCGCCTCTCAGCGCTAGGGATTCCCGGTTCGAATCCCCATCTGGGTGGAGTTTCCATGTTCTCCCCGTGTCTGCGTGGGTTTCCTCCGGGTTCTCCGGTTTCCTCCCACAGTCCAAAAACATGGATCAAGTTAATTGAATTCTCAAAATTGCCCCATTTAGAGTGTGTCTGTTGAGTGAGTGTGTGCCCAGCGATGGATTGGTGCCCTGTCCTGGGTCTATCTGCCCAGCGCCTGAGACGTTCTCCCCTGGATGGGCATGGGGAACCCCACCGCGACCCTAATAGAGGATAAAGCGGAAGATAATGAATGAATGAATGTGTAATATGGAACCGCTAGCTACTGGTTGCCCTGAATTTCCCTTAGGGATGAATAAAGAACGAAGGAAAGAATCAATTAATCTGTCGATCTCTCTATCGATCATACAAGACTACAGAAACGTATAACTTTCTACTGAAACAATTTAATATCTAGAACCTGCCTGGATAAGAAAACCCAGACTTCTCATACTGATATGAATGTTTCACACTTACTGTCCTGAGCTGTGAAGTCGAAAACTACAGAGCTTTCGTTTGACTTTATTGTCTGAGGGAAGTGAAGTCAGGATTTTTAGAACGCAGATCAAATGTTGGCTCCCGTCAGTTGTGCAGGGAACCTGGCAGCCTCCTGAAAGTGTGCGTTAACCAATGAAGAAAAATAAATAAAGGACTAACTGAAGTTCAAGGACAAAGAATGAAGGAAGTAGCTCTGCGTTCTGGTTTTAGATTAACACAATAAACCTGCAACATTCCTGAAACTCAACTTTCACTCTAAAAGTTGATCAAATCCTGTGGAAGATGTAAAAACCCCCAATAATAATCATCTAAAAATTAAAGAATAAAAAAAAGACAACCAAGTGTTTGGAAGGAAAGGACTAAATAACTTATACAGAACAATGTGCTTTCAAATGATGACATCCATCCATCCATCCATTATCTTAAGCTTTATCCTTTACTAGGGTCGCGGTGGGGGAAAACTTTTCGGACGCTTCCACAATCAGACCTCTACAACTGATTCAGAACTTTGCAGCCCGACTCGTATTCAACCAGCCCAAGAACTCATGTGACTCCATTACTCCTCTCTCTCCATTGGCTCCCTGTAGCTGCTGCATTCAGTACAAGTGACTGACTCTGACCTACAGGACCATTTCTGGATCTGCCCCTCTTACCTTCACTCTATATTTTTATAATACACTCAGACTCGTTCACTATGTTCTAGTGATGCTTGTCGTCTGGTGGTTCCACCTCACCGAGGAGCTGATTCTCACTACATGATGTTCACCACTGCAAAATGGTGGAACCATCTTCCCAAATCTGTCCTTAAGTCAGAGTCACTAAGCCACTTTAAAAAACTACAGAAGACGTATATTAATAACAAATACCTGTTGGGTATTGTAAAAAAAAAATCCTATCATATAACGATCAGGTTTGATAATTCGGGTTTTCTTCAGAACTACTGACTTGTGTTGTTCTAATTTGTCAGTCGCTTAATATAAAATCGTCTGCTAAATGACAATGTAAATGTGCAAATAAAGAACATGGATAGGAATACAACACTATGAAGGTCAAGATCATCCAAAATCTCTGCAATTTCACCAATAAAAACCTGATTTCACCCAAAATTATCATGGATTACCCTCCATGGGGCGCGGTAGCTCAGTGGTTGGGGTGTTGGGCTATCAAGCTGAAGGTTGTGGGTTCAAATCCCAGGTCCACTGAAGTTACCAATGTGGGTCCTTGAACAAGACCCTTAACCCTCATTGCTCAAGGGATGTTGTGATTAACCCTGTCGCTTTGGATTAAAGTGTCTGCTAAAGGACCAAATGTAAATATAAATGTGGATAGTTTTCAATGTTAAGATAAGATAATCCTTTATTTGTCCCCAAATTTATATTTCTCTGCAGCAGAAGGGACAGTAATTGGGAAAAGTTAGACACATCTAATGTATCTACTAAAGAAGAACTTTACAAATAAAAATGTAATGGAAATAGAGCTCAGAGTATACAAAATACCCTAAAATAGAATAAAAAACTACTCAATTATGTATCGATGTACATTTAAAACACATTGCAGCTCAATATTTAGAAAAAAAAAGAATTTTGCAGGTAAAGTACCAAAGCACCCGTTTAATTCACAGCCCGAACCTGCTGCACCTGTTCTGATGGAGATAACATTCATCTTGCTGAGTCCTTCATCCTGTCCTGTGGAGGCAATTCATCATCCTGGGACAGTAAGAAGAAGCATTTCTCACCTTCTCACTTAACAGGGTGGCAAAGATGGATATCATGAGGGACATCACAGACCCACCGCCATTTCACATACATGTTCTACACGAGGGTCCGACTATTCTGTGCTATGTCTATATAATCCAGCTGCTATATAATGCAGCTGAGCACATCCAGATGTTCACCCAGAGTAACTGTGAATATACTGTATAGTTTACAGCATGAAACATCACAGTGAAAGGATTGAGATAATGAAACCTTAACTTTTATTCATTAATACTTGGACAAACGCTAAATAATTAATAAGGCAGCACACAGTGAGTGGATTAAAGGACAAAGGTCAGCGAGTTTTTTCATTCAGTACGAACAAAACACAGAGACAATAAACACAAAAACATCTGCAGTCTTGCAAATTTTTGTGCAACCTTAAGTCAAGTTCTATCTATTATATCTATATTATTATACTGATTTTCCATCCATTATCTTCTGCTGTTTAGGGCGCTGGGCAGATACACCCAGGGCAGGGCGCCAATCTATCACTGGACACACTTACTCACAAACACACTCTATATGGGGCAATTTTGAGAATTCAATTGACCTTGATCCATGCTTTTGGACTGTGGGAGGAAACCGGAGAACCCGGAGGAAACCCACGCAGACACTGAAAGAACATGGAAACTCCACCCAGATTGGGATTCGAACCGGGAATCCCTAGTGCTGAGAGGAGAACATGCTAAACCACTAAGCCACCGTGCCATCCATGTACTGATTTAAACAACTAAAAGTAAATAATTACAGAAATTTCGGTTCATCCTTTTAATAAATTGTAAAATGATTAAGTTTTTTAACACACATTAAGTGTGTGTGTGTGTGTGTGTGTGTGTGTGTGTGTGTGTGTGTGTGTGTGTGTGTGTTATTGCACCGATGGGTTATATGTGGAGGACTAATTCCTCTGTGAGCAAATTGAATCACTTTGGATAAATCAAAGTATTGGGGCAGACTGTTCCACCTACAGGAACTTTAAGCTGGTCCCCATTTTCCAGCCATTAGAGATTTAACTCCACTGGAATTGCTTTCTGTGAGATTTTAGAGAGCATTCATGCTGGAGCAGGTTTATAAAGTCAGACACTAAATTCAGATGAAAGGACCTCAGTTCTAGTTCATTATAATAGTGTGGGGTTGCTCTCAAATGCAGTTAGTCATTGTGCAGAAGTTTTTTTTTTTTTGAAAATCGTTTTCGAAGTCAATTATCGATGGATTTCAATGTCTCGTTTTGTCCCCATGCTGTTTTTGTTTATTTCATTTTTTATATATTTTCACTGTAGGGTGGACAGAACATCTTCTGTGTAGATAGTTAAAGTACAGTAAATCAAGACCCTGGTGAAAAAGCCTTTTAAAGGCACTCCGGTGAAAGTGGCATCTTCCCACACGAGCACATGTAATATTAATAACAGGTAATTAAAAGCCTCTCTGTTATGCAGTATATGCTGTTGATGTTCACACATGGTTCAGCCGGACGCTCTTTAAAAAGCCAACTGAAGAAAACAATCCAGACAAAACAGATTAAACAGCAAGACGATGAAGTCGAGAGAGAATAAAGAAAAATGAACCTTCATTCCAAGGATTCAAGAAGACTGTCATTTACGTAACATGGTACCTGAAATGTTCACGGACCCAGTTTACCTTAAGTGGTAGAGTTTTAAAATTTTTAAATGTAGATATTATATTAGAGGTAAAAAAAAGCAATAATAATAATAATAATAATACAATTAAATAGAAAATAAAATGTAGCAGTGTATATAGAAATGTAAATATTAAAAATATATAATAGCAATAAAAAATAAAATAAATTATGCCTCACAAATAATCTGTGATATCATATCATTACATAGTGGTCAATTAAAAAGAAGTAAATCAGTCTCACTTCTGTCAGCTTTAGAGTTAAATCTATCTATAATGGCTGGAAAATGGGGGCGGCACGATGGCCTATCCTCTATTAAGGTCGCGGGGGGGGGGGGGGTTCCCCATGCCCATGGGGAGAATGTTTCGGGCGCCGGGCAGATACACCCAGGACAGAACTCCAATCTTTCACTGGTCACACACTCAATCACACACAAACACACTCTATATGGGGCAATTTGGAGAATTCAATTGACCTTGATCCATGTTTTTGGACTGTGGGAGGAAACCCATGCGAACACGGGGAGAACATGGAAACTCCACCCAGATTGGGATTCAAACCGGGAATCCCTAGCACTGAGCCGTGCCACCCAAGTGTTAATCCCAAGACTTTGCAGCCAAACAAATCAGCAGAAATACCTTTAATGTGCTGTTATTTTAACATCAACTATAAAACCCGTTCCCATTAGTTTAATAGGATGCCGTTTTCTAACAGGTCCTGAAAGCATGATGGTCTCTGAAGGCAGATTAAGAATAAATTAACAAACGATCATAAAACTCATGATGCGAAAGCACTTCAGAATAATCTGCCATAAAGTAACACGCAGCGTACAAAGAAACATTGGTATTAAAGGTGAACATGTGCTCGTTCCACATAATAGAGTCAAGTCTAAAAGAAGCACAGCTGCAACTCTACACCGGCTTTCGCTGCCAGATCGATAGATCCGATACAAATTACAAACGCACTCACAGCTGTGGCACTTCAGACAGGAGTGGAATTCATTACATATCTCAAAATATCAATTCAGCCCACAGCTCGGAAAGTCTTGCTACACCACCTAATAAATCTTGAAGTACATGCAGTGGAGGCTAGAGGAGCTTATCGAGTGATGTGAAATACAGGTGACTACTTGTTTTTCTTCCCAGAAACTAAGTAATTTTAAGCTTCTACTGAACTCTGGATGAACACGCAAACCGTTTAGCTGAATGACACAATATGAGCTAAAAGTATAGAGACACACCCATTAATTACTACATTCAGTCTCATCACCAGGCGGCACGGTGGCTTAGTGGTTAGCATGTTCTCCTCTCAGCACTAGGGGTTCCCGAATTGAATCCCCATCTGGGTGGAGTTTCCATGTTCTCCCCGTGTCTGCGTGGGTTTCCTCCAGGTTCTCCGGTTTCCTCCCACAGTCCAAAAACATGGAACAAGTCAATTGAGTTCTCCAAATTGCCCCATGTAGAGTGTGTGTGTGAGTGAGTGAGTGTGTGCCCAGTGATCGATTGGTGTCCTGTCCTTGGTGTATCTGTCCAGCACCCAAAATGTTCTCCCCTGGATGGGCATGGGGAACCCCCCCACGAACCTAATATAGGATAAAAGCGGAAGGTAATGATGAATGAATTAATTTTAATCATGATAAATTGAAAAAATATGATTAATCGTCACATCCCTAATAAAGAGACATTTTATAAAGTTGATATATATACTGTATACACACACACATACATATATACACACACAAATATCTCAATATCCAGATCCTTTTGTTCAGCAATAGCACATAAAAACAGTAATAGCTCATTTGTGATGTTATAATTTCATAATTGTTATAACAGAAATCAAACTTATATATATATATATATATACAGTGCTAGTGTGGAACAGCACAAAATTACATCCTCACAGAGGTGGAGAAAAATCCTCCAAGCTAATGATCTGAAGCTTCATCCATCAAAAAACACTCGTCCCATTTCCAACATGAGCCAAGTAAACAAATAAGCTTTTTAAATTATTCATGACGAGGACTGGAATCGAATGTTTACTGAGATCATAATGTGATGAGGTCTGTAAAGTTTTAATAAAACACATCGATTACTCTGTATGATGAACAGAAATGAGCTCCCTGATAAACTCGCTGGATAATATAGAGACGGGATTAGAATTTAAATTCTGTTCAATATTAAACTGATTATTTTACATATTGATGACATCATATCGGATGAAGGAGTGGAGTCAGAGGGTCGGACTTCTTGCTTCAGATCAAACTAAATTTTAGATAGAAACATGTCATTTATAGATGAATAGAGTCTGGAGTAAGAATTGGACAGACCGCTGTGTGTTCTATTAGAGAACCTGACTGCAGCCTCATTCAGAAAGCTGACCCTTAATCAGCCAGACTGAGGTTTACATTCAGATTACTTTCAGAAAGAGGAATCAGTCTTCAAATTAACCTTTCAGGTGACACACCCAGCAGCGCCGGGACTTCCACACCATAACTGAACTGATTTACATCTGAGCCAGGGTCAAATACAGTCAGACTGCTGCTCTTCAGAGCCACGATCATACATTTAAACCATGAAAAATAGGAAAATATAGACTGAAACTATGTGCTGTTACAGGAAAAAGTGTTACCTGTCTGGGCTTTGCTTATGAAGTCTTTTTGGGGCTTCATGTTTGTCAGTGAATACAAAAATTTATTTCAGAATGAGGAACAGGTAATCCTTTCATTCATTATCTTCAGCTTTATCCTCTATTAGGGTCGCGGGGGGGGATCCCCATGCCCATTCAGGGGAGAACGTTTCGGGCGCTGGGCAGATACACCCAAGACAGGGCGCCAATCTATCGCTGGGCACACATTCACTCACACAGACACGCACGCATACACACTCTTTTTGGGGCAATTTGGAGAACTCAATTGACTTGGTCCATGTCTTTGGACTGTGGGAGGAAACCGGAGAACCCAGAGGAAACCCACGCAGACACGGGGAGAACCACTAAGCCACTGTGCTGCCTGGAACAGGTAATGTTTTATACAAAAAAATACTTTATACAAATTTCTAACTGCAGATAATTTTGTAAACATAATTATAAGTTTTATGTGTCTCTTTAGTCTCTACTTTGTGACTAGTGTTTGTAGTGTTGAAAGTTATTGTGTTATGTGATGACTGACAATCAATCATTATTATTATTATTATTATGATTATTATACCAAAGATAAAAGCTACATTTGGATTTATTGATAATGATGGTTGTACTGAAGGACAATGCTGATAATTAATGCTAAACAAACCCAACAATCAGATTTCATATCCAAAGACTTCAAAACAAAAGCATTTTGTGGAGACAAAACAAGTTTGTGAGTCTGAAGCTAAAGTTCAAGTTCAAATCCACATAGAAAAAGTAGTGATGGATTTCTAACTACTTTACTTCATCCCAGGTTAAAAAAACAAACAAAAATTAACTAATAAAAAAAAATGGTCAAATTGATCCCTATTAAATTCAAATTACATTTAATTTAAAGTCATGCGAACTCAGGTTACAAAATAAATTATAATAAAAAAAAATATATATATACATATAAAAAAAACATTTTTATTAATAATTTTAAAACATTTTTTATTTTATTATTTTGAATTATTATCAGGGTGGCACGGTGGCTTAGTGGTTTAGCACGTTGCCTCTCAGCGCCAGGGATTCCCGGTTCGAATCCCCATCTGGGTGGAGTTTCCATGTTCTCCCTGTGTCTGCGTGGGTTTCCTCCGGGTTCTCCGGTTTTCTCCCACAGTCCAAAAACATGGATCAAGTCAATTGAATTCTCAGAAAATTGCCCCATATAGAGTGTGCCTGTGTCTGAGTGAGTGTGTGCCCAGCGATGGATTGGCGCCCTGTCCTGGGTCTATCTGCCCAGCGCCTGAGACGTTCTCCCCTGGATGGGCATGGGAAACCCCACCGCAACCCTAATAGAGGATAAGCGGGAGATAATGAATGAATAAATGAATTATTTTTTTGTGCATGTGTTTGACCAAAATGACTGAAAAGTCAAAGAATTAGGACACAATAAAGAGAGAGCAACCTGTATTTCAAACAACCAAAAAGTAAAAACCGGTCAAAATGACACATAACATAAAGAGGGTTCAAACAAAAATACTATGCCGTCTATAATTTGTGAAAATAGGAAAAGGTTTGACTGAGAGATCAAACAGAGTGAATGGTGGCAGACGCAGACGGTAAAAACATGGGCGGATGGAAAGCGTACTTAAGAGCTGCTCAAAAGCCACTTCAGAATTGCAGACTGATCTTCTGACTCCCTTCACAGAATTCAGTCCGTCAAGTATTTATGTGGGTTCATCAAACAGGACCATCAAATAAAGATCTCTGTTCTACATGGAGAAGATCAAAGCCACCGAATATTTCTATACTTGGCATCAAACGAAGACGAAGCAAAAAACCAACAAAATGGAAAACGCTGCCGAATAAAATCACACAATATAAAACTTACACCAAATATTCAGTTACCAAAATAATTAGGCAAAAAAAGAAAACACTTTGGACTGTTCATTCATCCATTATCTTCCGCTTTATCCTCTATTAGGGTCACGGTTGGGTTCCCCATGTCCATCCAGGGGAGAACGTTTCGGGCGCTGGGCAGATAGACCCAGGACAGGGCGCCAATCTATCACTGGACACACACTCACTCACACAAACACACTCTATATGGGGCAATTTGGAGAATTCAATTGACCTTGATCCATGTTTTTGGACTGTGGGAGGAAACCGGAGAACCCGGAGGAAACCCACGCGGACACGGGAAGAACATGGAAACTCCACCCAGATGGGGATTTAAACCAGGAACTCCTATATAATCAAGGGTGGTCAGTGGGTATTAAGTTTGCCTCTCAGGATTCCCGGTTCAAATCCCAATGAGTGGAGTTTCCATGTTCTCCCTGTGTCTACGTGAGTTTCCTCCGGGTTCTCCGGTTTCCTCCCACAGTCCAAAAACATGGATCAAGGTCAATTGAATTCTCCAAATTGCCCCATATAGAGTGTTATAATATATCCATGAACGTTGTCCATGAACGTCTAGCAAGATGTCTGGCCATCACAGACCTGTAACTTCTTATTTAAGAGGCTCCTCTGTCCTCCACTCCATCCATTCATTATCTTCCACTTTATCCTCTATTAGGGTTGCGAGGGGGTTCCCCATGCCCATCCAGGGGAGAAAGTTTCGGGCGCTGGGCAGATACACCCAGGACAGGGCGCCAATCTATCTCTGGGCACACTCACTCACACAGACACACTCTATATGGGGCAATTTGATCCATGTTTTTGGACTGTGTGAGGAAACCGGTGAACCCAGAAGAAACCCACGCGGTCACGGGGAGAACATGGAAACTCCACCCAGATTGGGATTCTGGGAATTCTTAGTGCTGAGAGGAGAACATGCTAACCACTAAGCCACCTGTTTGAACGGGTTAACGGTGTAAAAAGACTGCCCACAACCTCAAACACTCCAAACTCCACTATGGTGAAGACCAAACAGCTGTTGAAGGATACTTTCAGATTTACTCAGTGATTTTTGGGTGACTAGTAGAATCCATGGTTGGTGGCACCCCTAGGATAATTAGCCACGCTGTCGATGAGGCATTTTTTGGGACTCATTAAAATTCTCCGCAGGTGAACGCATGGTAAACATTCAAGGCATTTCCGAATCAACACGATCTTCAGCACTCAGACGTTCCCTCTCCACAGTGTTCGCCAGTTCATGACAGCATTGTGGCGCAGCTTTCAGTTCAGCCTTTAATAAGCGCAGCGCCGATGAGGCAGAGAAGGAACCGAAACACTCTTAAATAGAATGAAAGGGACCGAGCTGGGCTGCAGAACGCGGTGTGACCGATTCCCAGCCGTTCTGCTGACCCTTTTAAGCCGACCCTGCCGGCTGGTCCGGCTCTGTTCGGTTCTTATTAAAGGAGGCTGTGTGGGATGAGGGTCTGTTAGATACATGCCTGAGATTTCCTCTGAGCAGCTCTATAAACTCCATCAGACAACTCAGAGAGCACTTAATCACAGACAGCCAACACATTATCTCGGCTTGAACTCCTGCAGCAAAGACGACTTTAAAGACAGCATCTCAAATCCAAAGTCTGCCCTAAGACATCCATTTACATACGGCTGGATGACGCGTTTGGGTTTCATCAGACGCAGTGTCTGGACTGTACACGTCTATTTCTGTGCTGCCAGGAAAAACATGATGAAATGAGGAAAGAAAATGGAAAGAAATCCCAAAAAAGTTGGATAACAATCACTGATGGGCGGCACGGTGGCTTAGTGGTTTGCATGTTCTTCTCTCAGCACTAGTGATTCAGGTTCGAATCCCAATCTGGATGGAGTTTCCATGTTCTCTCCGTGTCCATGTGGGTTTCCTCCGGGTTCTAAGGTTTCCTCCCACAGTCCAAAAACATGGATCAAGGTCAACTGAATTCTCCAAATTGCCCCATATAGAGTGTGTTTGTGTGAGTGGGTGTGTGCCCAGTGATAGATTGGTGTCCTGTCCCGGGTGTATCTGCCCAGCGCCCGAAACGTTCTCCCCTGGATGGACATGGGGAACCCCCCCCGTGACCCTAATAGAGGATAAAGCGGAAGATAATGGATGGATGGAAAATAAAATCAAGGTTTGATTCATAAATCTGATTATTGAAAGCATCAACAACATAACCTAGTCCGGTTTTTAAAGTGAACACTGATCCTGAGTAACAGGATTCCGGTTTTGCTAACAATTATAAACTACTATCCAGTGACCAAATTACAGAACGCAGTTTATAAAAAAAACAGCACCCGCAACGTTCTACCCTGGATGGACATGAGGAACCCCAAGCACCCCCCCACCCCCACCCCCCCGACCCTAGAAGAGGATAAAGCGGAAGATAATGGATGGAAAAATCCATGACTTCTTTTTATTTTGTCAAAAAAAATTATAATAATTTGAAAAAATGGCCAAGCAACTATAAATCTCACCTTTTCATAAAAGTATGAAATGGCAGATTTGATCTAAAACACCCTGCAGATGCCCTGTATTACTTCCCCACCACCACGCTGTACAGGCTGATTATATATAATTAAAATGATTAATGATTTCGCTTATCAACTTCCTACCTGTTCATTATTTTTAATGCATAATATAATATAATGTAGGTTCAATTAATTCCAATTCAGAAGACTTTACAAAAAAAGAACAAGAAAAAGAGGAAATACCAATCAGACAGAACTATCATAATAACTGTAGGTTCTACAATTATGGAAGAACGATGGGAGCCATTTCCAGAGGTTCTAACACAGCAGAGTAATAAGTGCTGAGCAGCAGGAACGTAAATGTAAATCTAAGACTTAAATTATTTAAATTGTCGTTACGCAATACTGACTTTTTTGTACTGTGGTATATCTGCACACCGCTACTTTTTTTATATTGTTGGTTGATGCTAGAGTGGCAGATTGTTTAGCATGTTCTCCTCTCAGTGAGTTCGAATCCCAATCTTGGAGGAGTTTCCATGTTCTCCCTGTGTCCATGTGGGTTTCCTCCGGGTTCTCCGATTTCCTTCCACAGTCCAAAAACATGGATCAAGTCAAATGAATTCTCTAAATTGCCCCATATAGAGTGTGTTTTTGTGAGTGAGCGTGTGTGTCCAGAGATAGATTGGTGCCCTGTCCTGGGTGTATCTGCCCAGCGCCCGGAACACTTTCCCCTGGAGGGGCATGGGGAACCCCCCCACCGCAACCCTAGTAGAGGATAAAGCGGAACATTATGGATGGATGGATGGTTGGTTGATACTAGCGGTACGGAGTGATTAGCATGTTCTCCTCTCATTGCTGGGGATTCAGGTTCAAATATCAATCTGAGTGGAGTTTCCATGTTCTCCCCGTGTCCCCTTGGGATTTCTCTGGGTTCTCAAGGTAAATTGGCTGATCTAAATATTGCCCTATGTAGAGTGTGTTTGTGTGTGTCCAGTGATAGATTGGCACCCTGTCCTGGGTGTATCTGGCCAGCGCCCGAAACGTTCTCCATTGGATGGGCATGGGGAATGCCCCCAACCCCCCTGCAAGGATTAGGCGGAAGATAATGAATGAATGGATTCACCTATCAGTATGTCATTGGAATGAAAGGGGGTCGGAGTTACCAGAGTTACCAGAGTGAACCCACACAGGCTCGGAAAGAATGAACCTAAAGGCATTCAGGCTATGAGGTGGTGGCACAAACCACCCTGTCACCATGGCAACCAAATGGTCGCCATGTTTGCCATCATGCTTGTTAAAATGAAACCCCCACAATTTTAAAAATACAATATAATATAATAGGGTGGCACGGTGGCTTAGTGTTTAGCACGTTCGCCTCTCAGCTCTAGGGATTCCCGGTTCGAATCACCATCTGGGTTTCCATGTTCTCCCCGTGTCCGTGTGGGTTTCCTCCGGGTTCTCCGGTTTTCTCCCATAGTCCAATCAAGGTCAATTGAATTCTCCAAATTGCCCCATATAGATTCTGTGTGAGTGAGTGTGTGCCTAGTGATAGATTAGCACCCTGTCCTGGGTGTATCTGCCCAGCGCCCGAAACGTTCTCCCCTGGACGGGCATGGGGAACCCAACCACGACCCTAGTACAGAATTAGGCGAAAAATAATGGATGGATGGAATATTAATATAACACAAGTACTGTCCCTCGATACAAACATTCTCACAGCATCCTCACTGTTCCCCAAACAGACATGAAAGCACTTGGTTGAAGGTTCTGCAGCCATACAGTCGAACATTCCAACAAGCAGCATTCTCACAAAGAAACAGTTCACTGACCTCACTGACCTTCCTCCACCCAAAAACACGAGCACATACCGGCTTATATAAGAACCGAGTGAGTGGATCAGAGTTCTACCTCACACCCCTGACTATCCCCGTGCCTGAAAAAGTGTACCTGCAGACGTGTTCTGAGCTCGGCGGGTCAGCTTTCTTGTTTCCTTTAGGAGGAGGAGGATCAAAGCGGTGGCTGATGGACGGAGGCGGGGTGGAGGGGCGGGGGGGGGGGAGACAAGACTGCAGATAAGACCGTCCTCAGTGAAAGAACTTGGGAAAAACAGAGTGACGCACAGCAAGGTGGATGAAACCGAGACGGCATGTCTGATGCATACAAATCCCTCCGAAGCCATCAGTCACCTCACACCCGCCGCAGGCCATCGCCGACCGGCCCGACAGACAGGAAGAGGAAGCTATGTTTTAAACAACTACAGAAATGCCTTGAAAACAGTCACAGTGTTAAATCATTCATCAGACCAGACCAAGCCTCTCACCTCAACATCCACACACCACCAAAGACAGGGACATCACATGAGCTCATTTAATTGAGGTCCAGGATGGATCCAGGTTCGAATCCCAATATGGGGGATTCACATGTTCTCCCTGTGTCTGTGTGCGTTCTCTCCCATAGTCCACAAACATGGATTTAAGGTAAATTGGCTGCTCTAGATTGCCACTACATAGAGTGTGTTGGGTGTATTTGACCAGTGCCAAAAATGGTGACTCCATCCCCTTGCCCCCCCTCCCACACACACACACACTAACAAACCTAGTAAAGGTATAAGAAAAAGAAGATAATGATTTTTAAACTTAATGGGGGCTGCACGGTGGCTTAGTGGTTAGCAAGTTCTAAGGATTTCCAGTTCGAATCCCTATCTGGGTGGAGTTTCCATGTTCTCCCCGTGTCCGCGTGGGTTTCCTCCGGGTTCTCTGGTTTCCTCCCACAGTCCAAAAACATGAATCAAGGTCAATTGCTCCAAATTGCCCCATTTAGAGTGTGTTTGTGAGAGTGAGTGTGTGCCCAGTGATAGATTGCCCCCCCCCCTGTCCAGGGTGTATCTGCCCAGCGCCTGAACCGTTCTCCCCTGGATGGGCATGTGGAACCCCCCGCGACCCTGATATAGGATAAAGCGGAAGATAATGGATGGACTTAGAAGTAATGCGAACTTGATGGATTGGGTCAGGACAAAGTGTCAGCCATAATACAGCCCCCTGGAACAATGAGGAATTGGGGGGACATAGGTACCAAATTAGGCCCTACACTGTTGATGCTGCCCGGCCGCTCAAGGAGGAGTCCCCCACTGAGTCTTGGTCCTCACAAGGTTTCTTCCTTAAGATAACAACATAACAGGGAGTTTTTTCTTGCCACTGTTGCTTTGGCTTGCTCTTTGGGGTTTTAAAGGCTTTTAACTCTGGAAAGCTGCTTTATGACAATGAATTATTATAAAAAGCGCTCTATAAATAAATGAACTTGAAATTACTTAGGGTGGCACAGTGGCTTAGTGGTTAGCACGTTCGCCTCTCAGGGTTCCCAGTTCGAATCCCCATCTGGTTGAAGTTTCCATGTTCTCCCCGTGTCTGCGTGGGTTTCCTCCGGGTTCTTCGGTTTCCTCCCACAGTCCAAAAACATGAATCAAGTCAACCGAGTTCTCCAAATTGCCCCATATTGAGTGTGTTGTGTGAGTGAGTGTGTGCCCAGAGATAGATTGGTGTCCTGTCCTGGGTGTATCTACCCAGCGCCCGAAACGTTCTCCCCTGGATGGGCATGGGGAACCTACCCAAAACCCCCATGACCCATAAAGAAATGATTTTCTACTGCTTTTTAGAATTAAACCAGCAGTTTATCTGTAAAAAAGTTATTAATAAAGTAATGAATCGTTCCTGTATGAAAGTGAAGCTCATTCCAGATTGCATCTTCAAGCCGAACAAAAGAACAACATTATGCAGGAACTGTGGTTTGATATTCATCACCTCGAGGCCAGGCTCACGCACAGCGTTCAGTCCTGACCTGACAGTCCTCGTCTTGATGCATGCGCAGACCGGGATCTTCAGTCAGGGAGCATTTATAATCTACATAAATATCCATGTATTTCCGATCCATCTGTGGTGCGTGGGCCGCGGCCGACCTTTTGTAAGCAAGCACATGTGAATAATAAGGCCCTCAAGGTTAGCACTTGCTTTTTATAATGCTAAGCAGACTAATTCGACAGCCCACTTGACATCAGGTGGTCGTCCATCTCAGCTCGCGCAGCAATCAATAACCTGCGACCACAAACAGCGATGCGCTCACTTAATGGTGAAGAAGTCTTCATATTCTCAATTCCAATGCAGATTTAAGGTCCCGTCATGGCGGCAAGATCAATGAGATCAACGCCTGCGAGGGGATGTTCCACCACGGTTCACTGGGTTCATATTCCGCTGTGTAGAGATTTGGCCTTGTGAAAGGAATAATAAGGTGGAGATTAATTTGTCCTGAAAGAATAACTACTTTAATCCCAAATACACACAAAAGTCCCCACTACTGTAATCCCAAATACATGACAGTCACCACAGCTACTATAATCCCAAATGAACAATGGTCGCCACAACTACTATACTCCCAAATACTGTACATGACGGTCGCCACAACTACTATACTCCCAAATACTGTACATGACGGTCGCCACAGCTACTATAATCCCAAATGCACACAACGGTCACCACTACTTTAATACCAAATACACACGGTCGCCACAACTACTATAATCACAAATACACGACGGTCGTCACAACTACTATAATCCCAAATGCACACAACGGTCACCACTACTATAATACCAAATACACACGGTCGCCACAACTACTATAATCACAAATACACGACGGTCGCCACAACTACTATAATCCCAGATACACAACTGTCGCCACAATTACTTTAATCCCTCATACACAACTGCTGTCACAATTATAGTATACCCTCAAACAATGGTTGCCAAAGTTTTTTTAATCCCTTATAAACAATGTTTTACTAAACTATAAACTCATAATTCTGCAAAAGTTCCCTAAACTAAAAGACACATAACGGTTTCCACTTTAAAAAATGACAACTACTGTAATCCCCTTAAAACTCCGGTTGACACCCTCTACCCTAATCCACAAAACAATAAACACAATTACTATAATATGATAATCTTGCAAAAAAAAATGGTTTCCATATCTACTTTAATCCCTAATTATATTTGCTTATAGGCTTTTTTATTATTATTTATTACATTCATATTATTTCATATTGTCATTATTAGAACACTTGCTTTTCTGAAATGTTTGCACTCTGTTAGTATATAATTTGGAGTGAGAGATATACTTCATGTGAAATTAGCTGCTCAGTCATGTTGCATGCTGTTTTTAGATTACAGAGATGACGATCTTTTTAATCTGTTAATCCCGTTATGTAAAGTTCTACAGGAGAATGATCAACCGGTTCCAACAGAACGGATGCCGAGCTAATCAATATCAGCAGACAGGCACAATGGAGCAAAGCATACTGTTGCAGTATTATACAAGACCCCACTGCCAACTTGCCCCTGGGTCTTGGGTGTAGTCTGCATCAAGCAAATGAGATCCAGCATGCACTACTGTGCAGTACAGACCTCACAACGCTAAAGGTTTACAGGAATTGTGGAGCTTTATGCAAAACACTAGAATCCTTGTTCATGCTTCTTTATTTATATGGTGCAGAATTGCCGTCATACTTTAGAGGGTCATTTTAATCTTTTTATAAATGAATCCAAAAAAATTCTAATGTGTTAAAAACATACCCCGATCAGTTCACTGTGTGTGGCTGCATGGCACCACCCCGCCGTACTGGAGTTCATTATAATTCTAATGCATAGGAATAGTGCCAGCGTGTTGGGGGTCAAAATAAACAGATCACGTCTTCAACACCGAACTGTGTACATAAAATAAAGAGTAATCACAATGAGCCCAGCCCTTCCACAGAAGCAGCGTGGAACAGCTGGTCCCCATGATGAATTACACATCATTTAAAAGGAAAGAACAAAGCGCACCTTTCAAAACCCCGGCTCACGGAGAACATGCTGTAACTCTGCATGCCGTTTCCATCCAGGACTATAATTTCTCCCCTGCATTCTAAAGATACACACTTGAGTCATTCGTCGTGGGCCCGCATATGCATTCATGTATAAAATGAGCTCCGAGTTCGGCTTCATTTTACAGCAAAAAACAGACAACACAACGTTCACCTGCAAACGCTTCACAATCAAATCATCTCAGGCAGCAGGAAGGCCTTCCTCAGATTATAACCCTATTAAACAAACAGCAAACTACAGATAAGAGACTGATGTGTGGATAAAGAAGCTCAGAGTGAACCGTTCAACATGCAGTGAGCAGGATTAAAGAGCTCTATTGGTGCATTAATAATAATGTTTCATATTAATACAATTACACAAACAAGCTTTGTGTAATCCCAAATACACAAAGGTCGCCACTGCTACTATAATCCCAAATACACAAAGGTCGCCACAGCTACTATAATCCCAAATGCACAAAAGTCGCCACAACTACTATAATCTTAAATACACAAAGATCGCCACAACTACTATAATCCCAAATACACAATTGGCATCACAACAACTTTAATCCCTCATACACATTTGTCGCCACAACTACAATAAACCCTTATAAAAAACTGCTGCCACAGTTATTTTATCCCTTATAAACAATGTTTGCCAAAACTACTATAAACCCATAAGCCATCAATTAGGCAACAATCACAAAAGGAGGCCGTCATCCTAATATTTAATCTCATGAGCGTTTAAAATCCATCACCGTCACCAAAGTTATAAATAGTAATATAAATAAAAGTAAATCTCTCAGTCTGCAAAGGTCAAGAGTGTGCTGTGCAAATGTAAAATTTATAATGTAAAATGGTAAATGTAAAAAATGGTTGCCATAACTACTATAATCCCTCATTAAATTCGGTTGAGAGCAGATCGTTTTCCAGTAAAAACAAACAGACAAACAAAAAAGTAAAGAAAAATGTTCAGACGTTTGCTGCAAACAGTAATTAAGTATTAAGAAAATCAATAACGCTGAATATTTTGAGGGATGTTCCACTTCAAACAAAACTCCAGTGGGGAAGGTTCTCCTATAGACAGTAATGACTTATGGATGAACACACAACACATGATGTAACACACTGTAACTTTATACACATACCGGCAAAATTTCATCTAAATTCTTCTGTTCATCATCATCATCATCATCATCATAATGTAAATTTTATATTTTATTTGTATTATATTTTATTAGTCGATTTAGGGGCAGCATGGTGGCTTAGTGATTGGCATGTTCTCCTCTCAGAGCTAGGGATTCCCGGGTCGAATCCCAATCTAGGTGGAGTTTCCATGTTCTCCCCGTGTCCACGTGGGTTTCCTCCAGGTTCTCCGGTTTCCTCCCACAGTCCAAAAACATGGATCAAGTCGATTGAGTTTTCCAAATTGCCCCATATGGAGTGTGTCCAGTGATAGATTGGCATCCTGTCCTGGGTGTATCTGCCCAGCACCTGAAACGTTCTCCCCTGAATTTGCATGAGGAACCCCCCGTGACCCTAGATAATGGATGGATGGATGTTCTTCTTACATTATTATTGGACAGAACTGTATTAACTGAATTAACTATTTTTTATTGGCTGTGAACACTGAGCGGTCGTGAGCTCAGAAGCTTGTAACATCCACCATTAGGTTGTTTTATCTGGTTTCTCAATTTGCAAATCTTATTAAACCATTTTTTACTTTAACTCTTCCTCTGTCGTCTGATTATTTACAACCACAATCATCATCATCATCATTAACAGGTAAATAAAGTTACCTGATAAGCAGATGAAGGTTGTGTAGTCCCCCTGACCGCCCGTCGCCAGGAAAGGGATCTTCTTCTTGGTCCTCCTCTTCACCTGCACAGCCGCCAGCATCCTCTCATTGTGTGGAGTGAAGATGTCCTTGCTGATGGTGGATCTGACGCTCATCATGGCCGAGTCCAGCAACAAACCGCAGAAGAGGGTGTGAGAGCTTCACTCTAACAGCAGACAGAGTGAGAAAAACTCAGTAAGTATAAAACAAACGGGAGGTGGAGGAGTCAGAGCACACCGGGAATCACAAAAGAGGCCGTCATCCTAATATGATCCATCACTGTCACTAAAGTTATAAATAGTAATATAAATAAAGGTAAATCTCTCAGTCTGCAAAGGTCAAGAGTGTGCTGTGCAAATGTAAACTTAATAATGTAAAACTGCACCAACCCAAAGTTTGAACACGCCCCCTTTGTGCTCTATTATCCATTTCCTCCACTTATCATATAGATGGACTTTGTAGTTTTATAATTACAGACTGTAGTGTTCTTTGTTTTGTTAGTTCTGTCGCCACAACTACTATAATCCCAAATACACGATGGTCGCCAAATGTACTATAATGCCAAATGCAAAATGCAAATTGCCACAACTACTATAATGCCAAATACACAACGGTCGCCACAACTACTATAATCACAAATATACGACGGTCGTCACAACTACTTAAATCCCAAAAACACAACAATCGCCACAGCTACTTTAATCCAAAATACACGACGGTCGCCACAACTACTATAATCCAAAATACACAACGGTCGCCACAACTACTATAATGCCAAAAACACGACGGTCGCCACAACCACTATGATCCCAAAATACACAATGGTCACCACAACTATCTCAAAAACACAACGGTCGCCACAACTACTACAATCTCAAATACACAACGGTTGCCACAGCTATGTTAATCCGAAAAACACAACGGTCGCCACATCCACTGTAATCCCAAATACACAATGGTTGCATTGGTTGCTTGTTTTTGTAATCTACATACAACATGAGGCATGTTAATAAAATCACATCTTTAATACTAAAAAAAACATTTCTTAAATATCTAGTACAAAAAACAAAGATGTATTTTTAAAAAAAGGTAAAATAGAAAGTTTAATGTCGTTCCTTCTTCCTGAATCTGTTTTAATTCAAACCCTTCACTGATCAAACCATAATGAATGAACACTTTGATCTCAGTTTAATCCGCAGATTATCTTCCTAGTGACTGTTTTTTATCCTGTATATAAAATCATGATTGACAGGTCTGTAATACGATCAAAAGAAATGACAAAGATACTGACAATCAGAACAAAAATATGAAGCCATGGCCTTCTACACTGACGCCTGC
>JAFMOD010000210.1:1582907-1613954 GCA_019802435.1 Corydoras maculifer
ACACACACACAGACTCTCACACTCACACATACACAAACTCACACACACACACACATACACAAACTCACACACACACGCACACGCGCACACACGCGCACACGCGCGCGCGCACACACACACACACACACACACACACACACCTGCATATGGAACCAATCCAGCAGAAACTCATGCAAACTCATGTCCCATGGCTGCGTCCTAAACCAACCGACTGCACAAGTTAAAGACACTAATGTTTACCACCTAACTGCACCACCAGCTCCCCCGGCTCCACCACCAGCTCCCCCGGCTCGAGCAGCAGAGTGGGTCCGGCTCCGGAGCGCAGGTCGCGGGCTGGAGTGACGCCTCCTCTCGGGGGCAGTTTGTAAAGCATGGCACTCACCGCGGGGGGGCGGGCGGTAGTCTGTCGGTTGTTCTGAGAGTCCGCACGCTGTTATCTGCTCTCAGCGAAGTCCAGCATCACGGTTCCGGAGTCTGAAGCGCGTGGAGCGGATCCGAACCTCAGATCCGAACCTCAGCCGCCGCCGCCGAGAACTGAACCCGCGGGACGCGTGCAGCGGCACTCATCCTGCTGCGGTCACGTGACCCAGGAGGCGCGCTGCCGAGCACTAAGGACTACTGAGAACTACAGCAACAATGTAACAATAATAATAACAATCATCATAATATTAATAATGATTTATAAATTAATAATAATAATAATAATTGGCGGCACGGTGGTTTAGTGGTTAGCATGTTCTCCTCTCAGCACTAGGGATTCCGGGTTCGAATCCCAATCTGGGTGGAGTTTCCATGTTCTCCCCGTGTCCGCGTGGGTTTCCTCCGGGTTCTCCGGTTTCCTCCCACAGTCCAAAAACATGGATCAAGGTCAATTGAATTCTCCAAATTGCCCCATATAGAGTGTGTCTGTGTGAGTGAGTGTGTGCTCAGTGATAGATTGGTGCCCTGTCCTGGGTGTATCTGCCCAGCGCCTGAAACGTTCTCCCCTGGATGGGATTGGGGAACCTCCCCCCCCCCCCCGCGACCGGGGGGGGGTGACTGTATGATGACATTATGAACGAGTGACAGAGGTGATGAGATATCATTTTAACCCGATGAACATTTTATCAACACCGAGGAAAAGAGTTCAGTCTGTTTAGTCAGTCAGCATGGAAAAAGTAAACAGTGTCCATCTGTCTGAATGTGAACATGTACACACACACACACACACACACACACACACACACACACACACACACACACTTTCATTCTATTAATGACTAAAATAAACACACAGTGACCCAGCATTAAACCAGACAAAAAGCATGATGGAGGGAACAAAACCCGAGCGTTCCTTCATTAAGCTTTGTGTAAAGTTCAACGTTGTTAAAGGGATTCAGAATAAAAAGGACTTTTTTTTTTAGATCACATGTTTTCTGTGTAAACTATTCAATAGTTTAATACTTTTCCTGGAAACATCAACACTGAAACCTAAATAAATATAAATGACGTATTTTAAATACTATTTACGTGTAAAGTGGTATTTATATGAATACAAATCCAGGCCCAGCGATGGATCGGCGTCCTGTCCTCGGTGAATCTGCCTAGCAGCCAAAACATTCTCCTCTGGATGGGCCCAGAACCCCCCCCCACACACACACACACAAACACACACACACACATTGAATCCTGATCTGGGTGGAGTTTCTATGTTATGTCCATGTGGGTTTTTGGATCATGGAACCATGGATTAAAGGTGAATTGGGTGTTGTGTGTATCGTGATCCTTCATGTGCTTTGCTGTAGTCAGCAGCCAGTCACTGATCAGCCACAGTCTGTTGTTAATGTGCTGTGACAGGTCATGTGATCTTCACGCATCAGTAATGAGTGCTGCGAGCAGGAAGCAGAACATGAAGATGAGAGAAAAAACAAAAAAAGAAACATGTACCAAACTGATCTTCAACTTCACTGTGACATTAGAATAAGATGGTGACAAGAAACTGACTGGCTTAGTGGTTAGCATGTTCTCCTCTCAGCACTAGAGATTCCCGGTTCGAATACCAATCTGGGTGGGTTTCCATGTTCTCCCCGTGTCCGCATGGGTTTCCTCCCACAGTCCAAAAACATGGATCAAGTCAATTGAGTTCTCCAAAATGCCCCATATAGAGTGTGTCTGTGTGAGTGTGTGCCCAGTGATAGATTGGTGTCCTGTCCTGGGTGTATCTGCCCAGCACCCGAAACGTTCTTCCCTAAATGGGCATGGGGAAGCCCACCCCCCTCCCCCTGGGGCCCTAGTAGAGGATAAAATGGAAGATGATGGATGGATCTTTAGCTTAATCATTTTAGATTTGCAGGAGGGTTCCCCCATATATATATATATATATAGGGGCAATACGGAACATCCAGTTCACCTTAAATCCATGATTTTGCACAGTAAGAAGAAATCTGAGAACCTGGAGAAAACCCACACAACACGAGGAGAACATGGAAACTCCACCCAGATTGGGATTCGAACCTGCATTCCCTGCACTGAAAGATCCCACTATGTCTGAATGAGTTACTCAAGGTACTGCAGTTGCCTTCTACGTTCCAAAAACATGCTGATGGGTTCATTAGAGATGTTAATTACCCCCTGATTGTATAGTTTCTTAACAATGTTTGAGAAACGACCTGCTGTTCCACCTCCGAAAAACCTTCCCCATGACCCTGTATGGATCGGAATCACCGTGATCTGTTCTGTCCCTCAGAGTCGGCCTGCGTGAGGAGAAGGTGAGAGCTGAATCAGAACAGTGACGACATTCATACCATGTGTCTGCAAGTTATTTGTGACTTTGGTCAGAATGCTGCTTTGTCACTGCCTGACCCCACTGACACCCCCCCACCCCCAACTCATAAACATAACTCAGCCCACCTGATCCACAGGTCAATCCACATGTCCAGATCCTGCACACATCACCCCCCCCCCCCAACACACACACACACACACACACAGCTTCGTACACCGCTGTGTTACAAAGCACGGAATGAGCTACCCTCGTTTATTAAAGAACACATCACAAGTGACAGAAACAGGTCTGTTATCTACAGACAAAGAATGCTGACTCAGCAAACCGTCGACTGTTAGATCACATTCCAGATCATCAGACTCTGACTTGGAGATTGTTTCCTGATTTTTAGCTACAATAACTTTTACACTTATAAAGTGTGTTTCTGTGTATGTGTATATATACATATCCATCCATTATCTTCCGCTTTATCCTCTACTAGGTTCGTGGGGGGGAGGGGAGGGGGTTGTTCGGGAGAATGTTTCAGGCGCTGGGCAGATAAATCCAGGACAGGACGCCAATCTATCACTGGACACACACTCACTCACACAGACACACTCTATATGGGGCAATTTGGAGAACTAAATTGACCTTGATCCCTGTTTTTGGACTATGATTCTTTCAGGTTCGAATCCCAATCTGGGTGGAGTTTCCATGTTCTCCTTGTGTTGTGTGGGTTTTCTCCAGGTTCTCAGATTACTTCTTACTGTGAAAAATGGATTTAAGGTGAACTGGATGTTCCATATTGCCCCTATATATATATGGGGAAACCCTCATGCAAACCTGGTATAGGATTAAGCTAAAGATCCATCCATCCATCATCTTCCACTTTTTCCTCTACTAGGGCCCCAGGGGGAGGGGGTGAGGTTCCCCATGCCCATCCAGGGGAGAATGTTCCGGGTGCTAGGCAGATACACCCAGGACAGGACACCAATATATCACTGGACACACACTGTATATGGGGCAGTTTGGAGAATTCAATTGATTTGATCCATGTTTTTGGACTGTGGGAGAAAACCGGAGAACCCAGAGGAAACTCACGCGGACACGAGGAGAACATGGAAACTCCACCCAGATGGTGGATTCGAACCGGGAATCCCTAGCGCTAAGAGGCGAACGTGCTAACCACTAAGACACCGTGCCGCACTAAGCTAAAGATTAAACCTGAAGCTACCCAGCAGTGGACTTGCATTTGTAGAATGAAAGCAGATGTATGAATGAGGATGAATGAAGGCGGAGCTCAGAGCTGTAACAGACGCTGTAATAACAGATGATTTGTACATCATTAGATCTCGCTCAGCTGTAAATGAGTCCCACAGTCACTATACTGAGAGTTTCAGGGGTTCATCTTTCTCACCACCAGCATCTGAGTCCACTTTAAAGGAAAGGGCGTCAGCAGGAGTCTCACATTAAAATATGTCACCTGTCCCTCGTGGACACTAACCTTCCCGCTCTGGTTCGTTTATGGCGCTTCTGCCAGATTACCCTCAGCATTTGCTAATTTAACCGATCGATGTTCTGTCGCCTCTGGTTGTTAGAGGGAGGGTGAGATTCAATTCGGTCTCCCAAAGTTCGATAGTGTTGCTATAGGAAGAGCTGACTCAGCATGTCATCTACACACCGGTAACCTGAGAAGAGAGGACTGAACAGGACATCAGTTTATGATTCAGGAATCAGGAAACATCTTAGATGTTAAATAATACTATATATATATATATATATATATATATATATATATATATATATATATATATATATATACACAGTACATGGTAGGGCATGGTAGCTCAGGGGTTAGGGTGTGACAATCAATCTGAAGGTTGGGGGTTCAAATCCCAGGTCCACTGAAGTTACCAATGTGGGTCCTTGAGCAAAACCCTTAACCCTCATTGCTCCAGAAATGCTCCTTGTAAAAAAAAAAAACAAAAGCATCTGCTAAAATGATATATATGTATATCCATCCATTATCTTCCTCTTTATCCTCTATTAGGGTCGCGGTGGGGTTCCCCATGCCCATCCAGGAAAGAACGTCTCGTGCGCTGGGCAGATAGACCCAGGACAGGACACCAATCTATCACTGGACACACACTCACTCACACACACACACACACTCTATATGGGGCAATTTGGAGAATTTAATTGACTTGATCCATGTTTTTGGACTGCGGGAGGAAACCGGAGAACCCGGAAGAAACCCACGCGGACACGGGGAGAACATGGAAACTCCACCCAGATAGGGATTCAGGAATCTCTAATGCTGTGAGGAGAACATGCTAACCACTAAGCCATCCTATATATATATATGCACACACACACACACATATATATATAGTATCTGTAATATTAAGTAACCATGAGGATTTGTATAGAAAGCGCACACACAGAGAGAGAGACAGACTTCAGTCTTTATATATAGATGTAAAAACAAGGTCACTCTAGAATTCACCCCTGATCATATAAACACAGACGTTTATCAGCTGTCTGTCCACAAGACGGACAAACATCCGCTTTCGAGAGTGTGTAAGTGTGTAAGTGTGTAAATGAAACTGTGGTTGTGACTTCCTCTGTCACGTTGCGTCTGTTAGATAAACATTAAAGTCACAATTCAGAATAGTTTGCTGCTTTGCGTTTCACCTTTTGATTTGCTGACACAGAGAACGTCTCAAGCGCTGGGCAGATAGACCCAGGACAGGACGCCAATCCATCACTGGACACACACTCACTCACACACACAGACTCTATATGGGGCAATTTGGAGAACTTAATTGACCTTGATCCATGTTTTTGGACTGTGGGAGGAAACCGGAGAACGCGGAGGAAACCCACGCGGACACGGGGAGAACATGGAAACTCCACTCAGATGGGGATTCGAACCGGGAATCCCTAGCGCTGAGAGGAGAACATGCTAACCACTAAGCCACCCATGGATCAAGGCCAATTCTCTAAAGCGATAGATTGGCGTCCTGTCCTGGGTGCATCTGCCCAGATCCCGAAATGTTCTCCACTGGATGGACATGGGGAACCCCCCCCATGACCCTAGCAGAGGATAAAGTGGAAGATGATGGATGGATGGATGGACACTTTCTACCAGACACACAGACAAACAGATGAAGCTGATATAAAGGTGCTAATGATAACAAGCACTCTGCAAAATATTCCAGCATTCAGTGACGTTATGACGACTGAAATGTCAGCTGTGTGCAGGGTTCAGAACTCTGTCTGTGATGCAAAGAGATGGACGACCAAGCATGACCTCCAAACAGATCCAGGTTAGGAGTTATGAAGCTTCAAATAAATATCAAGGAACAAGTAACGTGTTCTGCAGCGTGTTCTCTTTGGGGACAGGTCATGTCTTAATGTGATGCAGGAGGAGGAGGAGTGTGTGATGATCTCACAGCAGAACACCTGCCTCCCGTCCGTATGAGACCCACACGCCGGTCTGAACAGGTGAAGGTCGTGAATATCAGGTTCAGGTGAAGGTGAGAACAGAAGATCAGTTCATCAGACAGACAGCAAACAGAGGGAGACTCCTGTTAGCGCCAGTTCATCACCGAAACGATTTCAATGGGAGATGGACGCCGAGCTAAATACAGAAACAGTGAGGGCAAAGTATACAGATCTCTCACACAACGAAATAAAAATACTGCATGGACTTTCCATCCATTATCTTCAGCTTTATCCTCTATTAGGGTCGTGGGGGGGGGGTGGTTCCCCATGCCCATCCAGGGAAAAACGTTTCGGGCGCTGGGCAGATACACCCAGGACAGGACGCCAATCTATCACTGGACACACACTCACTCACACAGACACACTCTATATGGGGCAATTTGGAGGATTTAGTTGACCATGTTCGCGTGAGTTTCCTCCGGTTTCCTCCCACAGTCCAAAAACATGGATCAAGGTCAATTGAATTCTCCAAATTGCCCCATATAGTGTGTGTCTGTGTGTGTCCAGTGTCCAGCTCTGTCCTGGAGCCCGAAACGTTCTCCCCTGGATGGCCAGGGGAAACCCCCCCCCCCACGACCCTAGTAGAGGAGAAAGTGGAAGATAATGGATGGATGGAATTTATGTATATATATTTAATTATTCATTATCTTCTGCTTTATCCTCTATTAGGGTCGCGGGGGGTTCCCCATGCCCATCCAGGGGAGAATGTTTCGGGCTCTGGGCAGATACACCCAGGACAGGACACCAATCTATCACTGGACACACACTCACTCACACAGACACACTCTATATGGGGCAATTTGGAGAATTTAATTGACCTTGATCCATGTTTTTGGACTGTGGGAGGAAACCGGAGAACCCGGAGGAAACCCACGCGGACACAAGGAGAACATGGAAACTCCACCCAGATGGGGATTCGAACCAGGAATCCCTAGAGCTGAGAGATCATGCTAACCACTAAGCCAACGTGTCGCCCATATTAATATATAATTAATTAATTTAAATAATATTTAAATAAAAACCACGTTACATAAATAACAAAGTCTCCTGGAAAGCATCCAACCTGGTGACTATGAAGGGTCAGTGTGTGCAGGGATCGTCACGTGTGCACATTGATTGTCCATAAGGGCAGAGAAGCAGCTTACCCAACAAACACCCGGCAGCGGACTTTACGTTCCTCATTCTGGGTTCCTCTCTACTCTGCAGACAACACACACAGGTAGAGAAGATGTGAAGAACCTACCAACTCTAATAAACTGAATACTTAATGCAACAAGTTATGATTCTACCAACCTTCATAGTTCACTGTCCATCTGACCTGTCTGACGGTTGGCGCCCTCTGCTGGTCACACCAGGCTAACGCATATAACGCTATGTCCATCACACGACACCGAATGTAAATAAAAATCACTTTTATTTATTTTGCTTAAAATAAATGCATTTTTACAGTCTTCAAACAGCAGGCCATGCTCCGTCCGTCTGAACAAGCAGGAATAAATCACAAACGAAGAACAGAAGATAAGCTAGCTTTATTTTTTGACTTGTTTATGGCAAATTGTCTCAAACTCCAGGGATTAATGCTTTTAAAACCATCAATTATACAGAAACGGCATTAACACACAGAATAAATGGCTTTTAATAAGGACAGAAAAATTAACAGCTGCAGAAAAGAAAGGTCCTCATGATACTTCAGATGTGTACAAACACAACCTATAAACAACAAAACTCCAAAAAAAAAAAAAAAAGCTCAACAAATACGTTAAAGCGTGAAAAAAAAGACATTTACATACCGTGTTTAAATTAAGACGAGGGAACCTAATGAACCTCTATGTGAGAATGAAGCCGCAAGACCTGCAGATCCTCTTAACCTGGAGCTTGAGACACGGGTCATGGCATTAATAATATATAGATTTATATATAGTTTACTCTTTAAAAACTCAGTAAAGCCTCAGCGTTGGCGGGAACATATCGCGCCACGCGTTGCTTCGAGCATGGCTTTTTTCCTTCTCTTCTGGAAAATAAAATGCACTTCCAAAAAATGACAGAAAAAAAGCAGCGACGGAACAAAAAATACCTGTACAACTCTATAAAATAGTGTTTTTACATTAGTTACAAAAACTAATACTTCATTTCGCATTCCTTCATATTCAGAAAACAAACGACGGACATCGAAGGCCCTGCCTTTAGACGCAGTGACCTATCGCTGGTGCATAACCTTATAATGCTTTAGAATAATACTATATGGTGAAGGATAATGAGTGAAAGGTAAAAGATCAGGCTGTTTTAAGATTATATTTAAAAAGGAGACAAAAATAGAAGGAAAACCCTAAAGATGGAACTATGAGGAATCCACAGCCTCATCCTCCATTAGGAAATAACGGCAGTCATCATCACAGACTCAGCCTTCATTCACTTTCCAAGCTGCTTATCCTTATTAGGGTTGTTTAGGCAAATTAGATGGAAACACCGTGCACTCACATACACACACACACACACACACACACACACACACACACAGGGGAATTGGTATTGTTGGGCCAACTGACTTTGCATATGTAGGTGAAAACTAGAGAGGAAAGAAACTGCGAGGGAAAAAAAACCCAGCCTATTGGAGAACATGCAAAACTTCCACACACCCTGACTGGAATCAGACCCAGGACCCTTCTGCACATTGTAGGACTGCTCCATACCAGAAAAGTTCACAAACTGTTTAATTATTCAACGAGGATGTAGCAGTTCATGCTGTGCCAGAACAAACAAGAGCACCTTCCTACCCCCCCCACCCCCATACACACACACACACACACACACACACACACACACAGCTGAAGTGCTGACTATCTTTAAAGAAACAGACTGAAATGACAGTCACTTTTTAGTGTTGGGTGATTCAGGTTCTGTAAATACACTTCATTCCGTTTGGGGAAAGAAACACAGATTTCCTCCATAAATAAAACCTGCTATCAGTTTAGTGTTCAAGCTTTCAGAGGGAATAACATATTAAAGTGGTGGTGCACCGAGGCAGTGTGGGGACACGACTGATAAAAACGCAATTGAACTGCCACTGCCAACCCACGCGTTCTCTCCACGCTGTACAATCTTTGCAATATATGACACAATAGGGATGTTTTCAGAATCTGAATATTTCCAATGCGGTAACGACACCGACTGAGCACTGTGGGATGAGAGAGGAGCGGCAGCATCGAGCGCAACGGCGGGTTTGACCTTCATGTCGGATAGTTAGTGTTAGAATGGTGGAAGCATCATCGCAAAAAAGGTGGCAGCATTCAAAACACTCGTCATGTGACCACATTCTCAGCATGGATGAAAGAGAAAGAGAGAGAGAGGGAAAGGAAAACAATAAAAATAATGATCCCCACCCCCCCGTGCCATTCCATCCCGCTTATGGATGGACGGCAGAGCCGTGTTAGACCCAGCCGCTGGTGAGCTTGTAGAACATCTCCTCATCCAGAGACTCGTTCTGGTCCTTGGCTCTCGTTGACAGAAAGATGTAGCCACCGATGAACTCGTGCACCACCTTACAGTCCACTTCAGCGCAGATGAAGGACAGGCTGGGCTCATCAGCAAACTCCACCGTGACCTGTATGCAAAACGAAGACGCCGTGTGTGAGGTTGGGTACAAGAACTGCAAGAAATGTCAACCAAACCATAAATATCCATCTACAGAGATCAAGCATCAGTGTGGGGAACATTGCTTTAGATTTTTTCATTCATGACTTTGCCATGACTTTTGGAACCAGGTGGGTTAGCTCAAGTATTTCTATAACTGTGGCTCTCCTGGGATTGTACTAGGGCTTAATGATTACTTTGATAATAGAATATTCTGTGGAATATTTTTTCAATTAATCGATTAAAAATGTATTAATTCAATGTCTTTATTAGGGGGCGGCACGGTGGCTTTGTGGTTTGCACCTTCGCCTCTCAGCACTAGGGATTCCCGGTTCGAATCCCCATCTGGGTGGAGTTTCCATGTTTTCCCCGTGTCTGCGTGGGTTTCCTCCGGGTTCTCCGGTTTCCTCCCACAGTCCAAAAACATGGATCAAGTCAATTGAATTCTCCAAATTGCCCCATATAGAGTGTGTTTGTGTGAGTGAGTGTGTGTCCAGCGATAGATTGGCACCCTGTCCTGGGTGTATCTGCCCAGAACCCGAAACGTTCTCCCCCGGATGGGCATGGGGAACCCCCCCGCGACCCTAATATAGGATAAAGCGGGAGATAATAAATGAATGAATGATAGGTCAATAAATGTCTGGGTTAGGTTTTTTTTTTCCCCCCCTCAGTGTTGACAACGCGCTGCAGGTGACTGAAGCGGTTACGACAATGCGAGTAACGTGTAAATCATGTGACATGATAATCGAAATTCGTTGCCAATACTTTTCACTAACGATTTTATCTATTCGTTGTTGCAGCCCTAGACTGTACATACAACAGGCTGTAATTATTTGTTATCTCATATCATCATGTGCCGTCTATATACACAGAGACCAATGTCTTATATTAAATTATTAGTAATAATTATTATTCATCCATCCATTAACTTCCGCTTTATCCTCTATTAGGGTCGCGGTGGGGTTCCCCATGCCCATCCAGGGGAGAATGTTTCGGGTGCTGGGCAGATAGACCCAGGACAGGGCGCCAACCTATCGCTGGACACACACTCACTCACACAGACACACTCTATATGGGGCAATTTGGAGAATTCAATTGACTTGATCCATGTTTTTGGACTGTAGGTGGAAACCGGAGAACCCGAAGGAAACCCACGCAGACACGGGGAGAACATAGAAACTCCACCCAGATGGGGATTCAAACCGGGAATCCCTATTGCTGAGAGGAGAACATGCTAAACTTCTAAGCCACCGTGCCGCCCAGTAATTATTATGATGAGTAATAATAATTAGTATTATTATAAGTTCTGCATTATACCATTTTGATTTCCCAGTTGACGTTCCACTGCTTCATGTTGCTGAAGCGCCAGGTCTTAATGGCGTCTCTGGTGTTGGCATCGATGCGGATCAGCCTGTTGTAGGTGATGCCAATCAGCTCCTCTTTCTTCCCTCCTTGAAACCTTTGGAACACAAATTTATCAGAACGGTAAAGATATATGAGAATATGATTATGAATATGAATGGCCACATGACTTTAAGGAAGGCGGTTCTCTTGGTGACATGTTGGGGGGGGGGGGGTCGATGCTGTAAAACTTGTATTAAATGCAGGCAGCTACTAAATGATGATTAATCATATAGTTGCCCTGTATTACATTACCAAGTTCGTGACTCTGCCCTACAGACTCTTGACCCGTTTCCTTGACGATACACACGGTCACTCACTCACAGTCATCTAATGACCCCTACACTGACTGCTACAACCTCAATGGAATGGAATGATCTTCCTTTGTCCATAATGCAGACATTCAAACAACTTAAGACATTTATGCACTAATCTATATCTATCTATCCATCTACCCATCAACATATACCTATATATATATATATATATATATATCCCAGTGATAGATTAACCCCCTTCCTGGGTGTATCTGCCCAGCGCCCGAAACGTTCTCCCCTGGATGGGCATGGGGAACCCCCCCTGCGACCCTATTAGAGGATAAAGTGGAAGAGGATGGATGGATATATATATATATATGGTAGCTTAGCGGTTGGCATGTTCTCCTCTCAGCGCTGGGTGTAGTTTCCATGTTCTCCCCGTGTCCGCGTGGGTTCCCTCCGGGTTCTCCGGTTTCCTCCCACAGTCAAAAAACATGGATCAAGATCAACTGAATTCTCCAAATTGCCCCATATAGAGTGTGTCTGTGTGAATAAGTGTGTGTCCTGTACTTTATCCTGTATCTTTCAAGCACTTGTTCTACAATGGAACAAATGTTCTACTCTGGACATACACAGTATATGTAGACTCTACACATGCAAGAGCATAAAACTCTACACCTCTGATAAGGCTCTATGTATAGTTTATGTATTTGTATGCATTTAAAAAAAATCTTCCAGTTCAAAACTCATTTGTTTGTTAAATAAATGCTTACTTGGCCAAAAAGTGAGTGATCCCAAATTCAGGTAGAGACTGCCACGCCTGGATGAATCGCATCTTGGCTTCGATGAGGCTCATCTGGGCGACGTTCTGATGGGCCTCCAGGATACGAGCAGAAATCTGAAAACAGACACGAACGGGCCGGCGTTAAAGGTGATGATCATTCAGTTCACGTCGTTGTTCACACCAGCCCCATGCTTGTTGCATTTAAAACACTAAGATGTTCCATTAGTAACTCCTAACAAACTCATCACCACCACCACCATCACCTGTTAGTCTGGGAATGAGTTCTAAAGGTTAGTTCTACAATATCAAACAATCGAGTACACAGTTAATCAGCCCGCTTACTGAGGTGACCGTATACCACGCTGTCATCACATGGTGTGTTAGTAAATCTGATTCTACGAATGAGAGCAAAAGCTGAGTGCAAAAGTTTGCATGAGCTGCAGGATTTAAAATTACAATATATATAAATTTCCATTTTATTTCGTGGTTAATTATTTATTATTATTAATAATTATTTATTATTTGAAAAAACAGCAAAACCTCTTTAGACAAAAATAAGATTTCATGGTCTTAAAAATACATTTTTAACGAAAAAACTGCTCTAGAAAAGTGAAAAAGTAAAGCTTTTCATCTTGAACTTAAACATTAAAGCTTCGAGGGTCGTGGCCCGGTGTGAATATACTTTCAAAGCTTTGCAACAACTGTGTAAAGATCAAAGAAGATCAGAGGGAAGTGTGTTTTATTAAAATGTCTGATTGTCAGTAAAGACATCAGACAGATCAAAAGCTGCACTGGAAATTTTTCAATCCATGTCCAAGAAATCTATATATCTATTTATTCTCTTTAATAAAATTTAGCTTGTGGCTGTTCCTATTAGGGGGCGCTACAGTGGGAGGATGGGTGTAATAGATCCATGTTCAGGGTGTGGGATTATCAATCTGAAGTCTGAGTTACCTGCATGGAGACTTGTTTAAGGCCATCCAGCCTCATGTTGGTGGGGTATCATGGCTGACCCTGTCGTTTAACCCCAAACATTAAGTTGCTTTGAATAAATGATGTCAATGACATCAGTAACATTATATAATGCAAAGATCTGCTGTTTTAAACCACACCCCGGTCCCACACAACCCTCATAGTAACCTGGGCTGGGGTCCAGTAGGATGAGTGCACTGCTGCACACAACCCCTAATAGATGGGACAATCAAGCATCTCCAATTAACCCATCAGCATGTCTAATTTTGGGAGAACACTGAAGAGCCCTGAGATGCTGACTCCATACCATACTCCATACATACTGACTCCATACCTTGTGTTTGGCCAATCAGTGTATCAAACCCAGTGTGAGGTGGAAGTGCTGACCACTGCACCAGCTTTTCATTCTTTATAAACCATCTTGAAGGTGCATTTAGGTTCCTAATTTACCATCTGCCACAAATTAATTACAAAATTAAATTAAGTGTCGGGTGGCACGGTGGCTTAGTGGCTTAGCATGTTCTCCTCTCAGCACCGGTTCGAATCCCAATCTGGGTGAAGTTTCCATGTTCGCCCCGTGTCCACGTGGGATTCCTCCGGGTTCTCCGGTTTCCTCCCACAGTCCAAAAACATGGATAAGGGTTAATCGAATTCCATAAAGAGTGTGTTTGTGTGTGCCCAGTGATTGATTGGCGCCTTGTCCAGGGTGTGTCTGCCCAGCGCCCAAGACATTCTCCCCTGGATGGGCATGGGGAACCCCCCCAAGACTCTAGTACAGGATAAGGCTGAAGATAATAGATGGAAATTAAGTGTCAAATAAAAACTTTATTTTATTTGAGTTATTTTTGCCAATAAGGGTTTAATCAGTTATTAGAAAGTTCTTTGTTATACATTATGTTTGATGTATTTTCAGAGTCTGCAATGCAAACTTTTGCACTCAGCTGTAAAATCCAGAACCATAATCACCTGTTAAACAATTAGACTTACCAGGTCTCTGATATAGCCTGGCTGAAGTAGTCAGGGCCAGAAGAAGAGCAAAAAGAGGGAATGGATAAGAACATGAATAAAAAATAAAGCAAGTAGGCAGCGGACGAGCAGACACAGAATCAAAACTCATCAAAACCAAGAACAAATCCAGAGTTTTACGTGATGCAGGTGAAAGTCATGCAGCGGTCGAAATACAACACACATGAGGAACAGGTTGGTACGAGTTTAGAGCCAAGCAACAGGTCTGAATTACACAGATCATTACACAGCAGAAAAAAGAGAAATTCCTCATGTCCATATGTATTATAATGCACATCATTTGTATTATGTATACAGCATGTAAAGTTTGGTCACGCCCCCTTCTGGCTCCATCATCCATTTCCTCCACTTATCATACAGATGGACTTTGTAGTTCTACAATTCCAGACTGTAGTCCATCTGTGTTCTTTGTTGTTGTTAGTCCCTGTTGGTTCTCAGCAGCATCACAGAACAGGTATCATTTGGGTGGTGGATTGTTTATTGTCAGTTCTGCAGTGACACTGATGTGGTGAGGGGGTTTTAGTGCAGCAGTGCTGCTGGAGCTTCATTTCTCCACCTCAGTGACACTGCTGGGATAGGAATAATGCACCCACCAAATAACCCCTGCTCTGTGGTGCTATTGGGGTTCTGACCATTAGAACAGAGTAAAGGGGACGGACACAGTATGTACTGTAGAACACTAACAGATGGACTACAGAATGGAATTGGAGAACTACAAAGTCCATCTTTACAGGAACTGGAACTGAGAACATGAACAATAAATAAATAATATATACATAAACATACATATATATATATATATACATACTTATATATATATATATATATATATATATATATATATATATATATATATATATATATATATATATATATATATATATTTTATCCTATATTAGGGTCGTGGGGGGGGGTTCCCCATGCCCATCCAGGGGAGAATGTTTCGGGCGCTGGGCAGATACAGCCAGGACGGGACGCCAATCTATCACTGGACACACACTCACTCACACACACACTCTATATGGGGCAATTTGGAGAACTCAATTGACCTTGATCCATGTTTTTGGACTGTGGGAGGAAACCGGAGAACCCGGAGGAAACCCACGCGGACACAGGGAGAACATGGTAACTCCACCAAGATGGGGATTCGAACCGGAAATTCCTAGTGCTGAGAGGAGAACATGCCAACCACTAAGCCACTGTGCTGCCCTAATATAATATATATATATATATTATAAATTACAATAGTTCAATAAAACTTGTTATATTATAATTAAAAAGTACACAATGAGGGCAATAAAATATTTGAAAAGTGACAAATAACGTCTTTGTGCTCTACATTGTCTGGAACCATCAGCCCATGGGTTTAAATGACCTAACCCGAGTTGAAAATGTAGTTGAGGTATAGGAACACAAGAGGGCGGTACAGTGCAAATTATAATGGATGGATGAAACAAATAAATATATAAAAACCAGAAACACACACACTGTACATATTTCTGGTTATTTACATGTGCAAAGTATTGAGCTCCATTATATTGCAATAGTCCGATGAAAAGTGTAGGAATTTATTTAAATTTAATTTAAAAATGCTTTGAGTCTATGAGGCAGTCAAAGTTTAGCTGATCATGAGTCTAATGGCCGTGAGAGGAGGAAAAAAAAAAGTTATTTAATCTGCAAGTGGGCGGCACGGTGGCTTAGTGGTTTAGCATGTTCTTCTCTCAGCTCTAGGGATTCCCAGTTCGAATCCCCATCTGGGTGGAGTTTCCATGTTCTCTTCGTGTCCGCGTGGGTTTCCTCCGGGTTCTCCGGTTTCCTCCCACAGTCCAAAAACATGGACGAAGTCAATTGAGTTCTCCAAATTGCCCCATATAGAGTGTGTGTGTGTGTGTGTGTGAATGAGTGAGCGTGTCCCCAGTGACAGATTGGCGTCCTGTCCTGGGTGTATCTGCCCAGCGCCCGAGACATTCTCCCCTGGATGGGCATGGGGAACCCCCCCCCCGACCCTAATAGAGGATAAAGAGGAAGATAATGGATGGATAATCTTCTAGTTTTCCTTTTCACACTTCTGTACCTTCGACCTGATGGTAGAAGGGAGTGGTAGCTCAGTGGTTGGGGTGTTGGGCTATCAATCTGAAGGTTGTGGGTTCAAATCCCATGTCCACTGAGGTTACCAATATGGGTCCTTGAGCAAGACCCTTAACCCTCATTGCTCCAGGGATGTTTTGATGAACCCTGTGCTCACCTTGTGAGCCGCTTTGGATAAAAGCATTCAATAAATGTAAATGTAAATGTAATGTAATTGTAGAATCTGTTCGTGATGTAGAGCTACTGAATAATAATGATAAACTATCTGCCAAATGCTGTGTGCGAGCTGCGCTGATGATGAACAGTGTGGTCGTTGTTGCTCCATGCAGCGTTTGTGCTGCAGAGTTCGGCGACCATGTTCGTCTCTGGCCACATTCACAGGCAGCTCTCATTTCCTGCCGCTTTCCCGCCTGTTTTGTCCATCCCACCCCCATTGCTTCCCTCTCAACACACACACACATGGGATCAGATGGCCCAGAGCTTTTTGATGTAATGACAGCAGGGTGGAGAGCAGCTGTGGAGGGAGGGGCACCGTCCCAAATCCCCACCCCAACAAACAGTGAGCTGGGACTTTAGCCAGGGCCACTGCCCCCTTTACGGTCACCAGCACATACACAGCAGCATGTATCCACCGCCTTCCCCCCCTCCCAATTACAACCTCCCAACTTCCTGTTTTTAAAGTAAACATACAGTATTTTAACAATAGCAGGTTTCCAAAAACCCCGAACTCAGCAGATTACCATCAAAGCGCCGTGGTGCCAGCTCGCTCTCTTAGCATGGCATTTCCTGCGCTGCCCGTTTACGACCGTCTCGGCAGCTTGAGTTAAAACTGGCCGACCAAAGCGTGCACGGGCCGCATCGCTCTCACACTATGAAGACTTCTGAGTCAGCACTTAGAGCCTCTTTACCGCCCGTCGCACATCCAACACCGCCTTCCCCAACACCTAATCATTCACACCAGGCACATTCCCAGAGAGCCACATATCAGACCCAGGCGCTGGGATAGATCAATCACTCACACATGTTACAGACCCGACTCTGTGCCATTCAAACTCAGAGATTAGCAACTCGAATCATTTAGGGTGTTGTGTTATCAAGCCAAAGGCCGGGGGTTCAAATACAGATCTTCCAGAAGCACTTACTACAAGGGGGGGAGAAAATCTTGGCACTGAAAGCAGATTGTCTAATTATTATGATTAATAACACTGCAGTGTTCTCTGACTCACGTGGTTCTCTCATTTGGCCATTTTACATTACAGGACATTACATAAGGTCATTTAGCAGATGCCAGTGATGAGACAATTTATAGTTTTGGCTATTAATTATGATTTAAATTCCACCCATCTATTATCTTTCGCTTTATCCTTTACTAGGTTCGTGGGGGCGGGGGGACATTTCGGGCGCTGGGCAGATACACCCAGGACAGGACTCCAATCTATCACTGGCCACACGCTCACTCACACAGACACACTCTATAGGGGGCAATTTTAAATTTAATTGACTTGATCCATGTTTTTGGACTGTTGGAAGAAACCGGAGAACCCGGAGGAAACCCACATGGACACGGGGAGAACATGGAAACTCCACCCAGATTGGGATTCGAACCGGGAATCCCTAGTGCTGAGAGGAGAACATGCCAACCAATAAAACACTACGCCGCCCAACACCGTCATGACAACATTAATAAGAAAAATAGTTATTATGCCGCTAGCCGGAACTTTAAACCATGAACAGAACAAAACAGTTACATAAATAGTCCCAAAACACCTAGTTTTCTTCAAAAACGGACATGAACGATACTTTAAGGGACATTGATGTCTTACTTTGATTTTCACAAAAGACTATCATGTGTTAATATTTAGCAGAATTGATATATTATATATAAATATATATATATATTTATATTCATTCATTCATTATCTCCCGCTTTATCCTCTATTAGGGTCACGGTGGGGTTCCCCATGCCCATCCAGGGGAGAACGTTTCGGGCGCTGGGCAGATAGACCCAGGACAGGGCGCCAATCCATCGCTGGGCTATATTTATATTATATATATTTTTTCAAAAGCAAAATGTTATTTCGTGTTTACATTAAATAGATTATAAACAGAGGAAACTGTTGTTTCTGTCATTTCTGGCACATTTCATGTTAATAATTGCATTATAATCCTATATAGGGGCAATTATATGCATCGTACTATCAAAATAATAAATCTGTAATCGTTTTAGGCCTAGTTCTGACCACAGACAAGGGCTTTGCTCAAGGAGCAACATTGGTAACTTCAGTGGAACCTTCACATATTGGATATTAATTTGACTGGCGGTCCTGCAGGACCCCTTAATAGACTTACATATAGTTTTCCAGTTGTTAGACTTTTCCATTTGTTAAATACAGTCGCCCAATCTCGACACAATCTGTACATTAGTGTCCTACACTGTTGTCAAGGAGGATGAGTCCTCCACTGAGTCTTGGTCCTCACAAAGTTTCTTCCTTAAAATAATAACATAACAGGGAGTTTTTTCTTGCCACTGTCGCTTCGGCTTGCTCTTTGGGGCTTTAAAGGCCTTTCATTCTGTAAAGCTGCTTTGTGACAATGTACTATTGTAAAAAGCGCTATAAAAAATAACTATAGAGTCCACTGAGCTCCCACACCCACCCCATACATCACTTTGGATAAAATAACTAAATGTAATGTCTTGTAAATGTATTTATCTGATCAAGGGTTCAAATCCCAAGTCCACCAAAGTTACCAGCGTGGCCCCTAACAATCACTCATAGAGTCCAATAAAAGTTGCTTGAGGGCTATTGTATCATCACTGAACCTGAGATCTGACTCCAACCATCGAGTTGAGTTAACTGTAAGTTGCTTTGATTTGTTTTTTAAAAAATAATATAATTTAATGTAATAAGAGCCTCTGTGAGGTCTGTATTTATGATCTGAGAGTAAATGCATTCTGTTGCTATAAGCCGCCACGGGTGCCAAAGGTGTAGCAGCTGGGATCTTGATGCTCGCAGATGAAAAACAGAAGGTTCTAGGTTACAAAAAATAACCAAAACGTTGGGTAGAGATAAACCCCCCTGTGTTTAATCCCCTAAAATAGTTATTCGGTCTAGTTTTATAGATGCTGCTCCACTATATCTGTGTTTCCTCAAGTGTTTTTATTAAGTAATCTCTTGAGCTCTGATCACAGAGTCTGATGTTTTAAACTCAATGCTCTATACAACAAGAAATATATGGGCTGAATTTATTACCCAACTATAATAATATAAAACACCAAGACCTTTATTTACAACATCGTCAAACTATTTCAATCAGATTTTTTTATGAACTGAGATGTAAATCTGCGTCAGGCATGTTCGTACTCTGTTGGGTTGTTAAATTTTAAATGTGATTTGTAAATTCAGATGCGTTTATACGACATCTGTCTGTTATGACATATTAACCAGATAAGCAAACACCATATGGAGGGTAAACCGGAACCGTTCTTTAAGCTCTCAGTACTCGTCAGAGAATGAAAGGGAAGTAATGATGGATGACAGAGTTATTAAATGAATCCGTTTACTGATCGTGTCATCGCTTTATTTTGCCCTAGCAACACAATCCCGACTAAAATAAAAAATAAAAAAAAACCTAGAACGATTCATATTTACGATGCTGGAAAACAGCATGATGCAGCCATGGTAACTCTACAGAGTAACTGAGTAATTGGGTGTGTGTGGGTGTGTGGGTGTGTGGGTGTGTGCGTGTGGGGGTGGGCCCCCCCCCCCCCCCCCCCCCCCCCCCCCCCCCCCCCCCCCCCCCCCCCCCCCCCCCCCCCCCCCCCCCCCCCCCCCCCCCCCCCCCCCCCCCCCCCCCCTTCACAAGACCAGAGGGCAGCATGGTGGGTAGAGTTTAGCATGTTTTTCTCTCAGCTCTAGGGATTTCTGGTTCGAATCCCCATCTGGGTGGAGTTTCCATGTTCTCCCTGTGTCCGCGTGGGTTTCCTCCGGGTTCTCCGGTTTCCTCCCACAGTCCAAAAACAAGGATCAGGCAAATCAAGGTCAGTTGAGTTCTCCAAATTGCCCCATATAGAGTGTGTCTGTGTGAGTTAGTGTGTGCCCAGTGATGGATTGGTGTCCTGTCCTGGGTGTATCTGCCCAGCGCCAGAAACATTCTCCCCTGGGCATGGGGAACCCCACCACGACCCTAATAGAGGATAAAGCTGAAGATAATGGATGGATGGACAACCTAATTGACAGGTATTATTTCAGTGTTAATAAAATAAAAAACTTGATTTATGATCTTTGTAAATATCTCAATAGATTAATTATTATTAAACAGTGTACATGTTTATTGGTAAGTGTAACAATAAGTCACCGGCCTACATTGCAAAACTCTACTCAGGAACCTTTGATGTTTAGGGAAAAAAACCAAACCCAGCAAAAAAACATGTTTGAATAAAACTTCATTTCAAAATTAATTCCGGATTCTTGGCTTAGTGGTTAGCATGTTCTCCTCTCAGCACTAGGGATTCCCGGTTCGAATCCCCATCTAGGTGGAGTTTCCATGTTCTCCCCGTGTCTGTTTGGGTTTCCTCCGGGTTCTCCAGTTTCCTCCAACAGTCCAAAAACATGGATCAAGTGAAGTGAGTTCTCCAAATTGCCCCATATAGAGTGTGTTTGTGTGAGTGAGTGTGTGTGTGTGTGTGTGTGCCCAGCGATGGATTGGCGTCCTGTCCTGGGTGTATATTGCCCAGCGCCAAAACATTCTCCCCTGGATGGGCATTGGGGAACCCCCCCCGCAACCCTAATATAGGATTAAGTGGAAGATAATAAATAAATGAATGAATTTTCGATTCTCTAAACAGAACCTTTGATGATCTCAGAAGAAAGAGAGATTCTTAAACACCGCCCCCACCTTTAATACTGCATTCCACACCCGGTCTGAGCCGGTTGCTGCTTAGTTACCTGTTTGTTCTTGTATTTCTTCAGGTACCGAGGTGAAACCAGACATTCAGGGTTGATATCAGTGGTGACCGACTCGATGATTTGGGGGTCGGGGTTCATGTGCTGCATCTTCAGGAAGGACAGGATGTTCTGGACCTCCAGGTTGTAGGAACTATCTGCCATGGTCTTCCCTTTGGAGGCCAGACGGCAGGCGGCCATCCACTGAGCATACTGCTTCTCCTGCGGCGGAAAAGACGAACCTGAGTTTATATGAGACAATGTGCCATTGAAACAGCTTTATATAAATATATATATAAAAAACAGCTTTATTTAATATGACGTGGGGGTGGCATGGTGGTTTAGTGGTTAGTATCTTCTTCTCTCAGCACTAGGGATTCCCGGTTTAAATCCCAATCTCCCCCACGTGGGTTTCCTCCGGGTTCTCCAGTTTCCTCCCACAGTCCAAAAACATGGATCAAGTCAAATGAATTTATCAAATTGCCCCATATAGAGTGTGTTTGTGTGAGTGTGAGTGAGTGTGTGCCCAGTGATGGATTGGTGTCTTGTCCTGGGTGTATCTGCCCAGCGCCCAAAACATTCTCCCCTGGATAGGCATGGGGAACCCCTCCACAACCCTAATGGAGGATAAAGTGGAAGATAATGGATGGATGGATGATGTGGGGGTGGCACGGTGGCTTAGTGATGAGTACGTCTATCTCAGTGTTGTTTAAATCTGGAACAGGGTGGAGTTCCATGTTCTCCGTGTCCAAGAGGGTTTCCTCTAGGTTCTCCAGTGTCTCCTCACAGTCCGAGAGGTGAATTGGCTGCTCTTAATTGCCCCTTTTGAAATTGTCCATATATTGCAAGTCTGTGCCCCCTCACCCCATCTCGGATGTATCTGCCCAGTGCCCAAAACATTCTCCCCTGGATGAGAACCCACCCTCAACAATCTAAGTAAAGTATTAAGCAGTCAAGATAGTGAGATGAGATGATGAGATGGTGTACTCACAGTGTCACATCTGAGCCAGATCTCATTCATTCCATCCGCCACTGGGATCAACAACTTAATATTGAATTTCTGACCCGAAATATTAACATCTGGAGTCACCTCACAGCCTGCAGCGAAGACCGAGAGAGACGCGTAGCATTTAAACACAATGATTTTAGAATAATGATGGTGAACTGGAATAATGCTGATGGATGCTGACCTCTCAGATTCATTTGGTGGGCGGGTATACCATGCGCCTCCTCACGACTCTTATAGCAGGAGATTGTGATGTCCTTGAATGTGCACCAGTACTGCTTGGGTCCTTTCAGTGTCAACTTCTTTGGCCTGAAAAGGACAAAAACCGATGGAGTTTATGATCTTGGATCTTCTCTCAGAAGAAATCATTTAAATATATAAATATATAATATATAGGCAGGACAGTGGTTTAGTGGTTTGCATGTTCTCCTCTCAGCACTAGGGATTCCCGGTTTGAATCCCCATCTGGATGGAGTTTCCATGTTCTCTCCGTGTCCATGTGGGTTTCCTCCGGGTTCTCCGGTTTCCTCCCACAGTCCAAAAACATGGATCAAGTCAATTGAGTTCTCCAAATTGCCCCATATAGTGTGTTTGTGTGAGTGAGTGTGTGCTCAGTGATAGATTGGCGTCCTGTCCTGGGTGTATCTGCCCAGCGCCCGAAATGTTCTTTCCTGGATGGGTATGGGGAACCCCCCCCCCGCGACCCTAATAGATGATAAATTGGAAGATAATGAATGAATTAATATAAAAATATATTAATAAAATATTAAATCTTGGTTTTACATGAGGGTCACAGATCAGTTATTTCCTTTTTAGCACCAAGTGAGCCAATCACGGTGTTTGTTTTGTAGACGTCAATATTGAAAGCCAGTTTTCTCAATTAATTTTATTATTGCCACCCCCACATTAGCTTCATCTGATTGTGTGTGGGGCGGAGTGGTGGCTTAGTGGTTAGCATGTTCTCCTCTCAGCACTAGGGATTCCCGGTTCAAAGCCCAATCCTGGTGGAGTTTCCATGTTTTCCCCGTGTCCGCGTGGGTTTCCTCCGGGTTCTCCGGTTTCCTCCCACAGTCCAAAAACATGGATCAAGTCAATTGAGTTCGCCAAATTGCCCCATATAGAGTGTGTTTGTGTGAGTGAGTGTGTGCTCAGTGATAGATTGGTGTCCTGTCCTGGGTGTATCTGCCCAGCGCCTGAAATGTTCTCTCCTGGATGGTCATGTCTGATGAAAGGCTCATTATTTATTCAGATATCTGTGTTTAATTGTTATTATGAAAATCAGACATTTAAACAGTACTTACTTAAAGACTTTTACATAATCCGCCAGTTCAGGAATGGAAGTGATGTCCCCCTGAAAGTGTAAGACATACAAGAGCCATCGTTAAATAACGTGTGGCTAAAATACATTCCACAGAGAGATGTATTGGGACACCGACTTATTACACCTATACGGTAAAAGCATTAATGACATTTGATCCAAAGTTGGTCCCCCATGTGCATCTAGAACAGTCTTCAGACCTTCGAGAAGGTTTTTTACAACATTTTGTTGCATGTGAAAGTGTCTTAAGCATCTGTAAGGTCTGATGCTGGTGTTGGAGGGAAAAGCTCATAATCGCTGTTCTAGTTCATCTCAGTGTTTGATGGGCTTGTTCTCAAAACACCAAATTACCCAACTTTCCTTTCATGGATATTTTTGTGTACAGAGTACATCCATCCATCCATCATCTTCCGCTTTGTACTCTATTAGGGTGGAGGGGAGGGGGTTCCCCATGCCCATCCAGGGGAGAAGGTTTCGGGCGCTGGGCAGCTACACTTAGGACAGGGCGCCGATCTATCACTGGGCACACACTCACTCACACACACACTCTACCCACACTCTATATGGGGCAATTTGAAGAATTTTAAACTGTGGGAGGAAACCGAAGAACCCGGTGGAAACCAACACAGACACAGAGAACATGGAAACTCCACCCACATTGGGATTCGAACTGGGAATCCCCAGTGCTTAGAGGAGAACATACTAACCACCAAGCCACCGTGATGATAACCAATTACCAATGATCTGCATGTCTAGGTCATGAGGGGGGAGGTGTAACTGTACCAATGTGTTGGAGGTCTTCCCTCCCTCCAGAGTGATCTCCAGATCAGACAGCGCGGCATCCACCTCATCCACCTCCTTCTCGCTGTTATTCAGATGATTGTCCGAGGACATGATGGACAGCTTGTTGATGTGATACTGCAAAGCAAACCATGACAGACGTTAGTGTCGTCGACATTCTGCGCCTGCGGCTTTAATGACGTGACGTTACGACTTCTGAGTGCTGAAAAAACATCAAAGGAGATCAAGAGACACGGAATACGACTTGACAAATGATCTGGACACGGGGACACCGTCCCCACTCTCTTGCACTCGTATATGAATAAGCAGATGGACTAAGAGGACAGGAGTATTTTCAGACGCTGCTTTTCAGCACCCTGCTCTCTGGAGCCTCAATACTGAATTTGAGAACCTAGATCTTTAGCTCGTCCATCCGGCAGCACAGTTCAATAAACACACATTCTTTGCTTGGACTTCATCTCTTTACACTCGCTGTAAAGCTTACACACACTTGTGCGTCCACATGCACGCACAAACACTACTATATTTATGGGGCTTATAACGGAATACAGCTCACATCCCAGCCCTGATGCCCAAAAGACATTTTAAACACTCCTACTTGCAGCTTCATGCGATAATCTTCAAATTGGGACTTAATGAAACTTTCTAAAATGTAGGTTCAAATCTGACAAACCTTCAACCATTTTTCAGTGGCTGAAAGACACGTTAACATTTCTTAAATTGGAAAAAACGAGATAATCAATAGGTAACACCAGCAAATTTGGCAAAAGATGGCGCAGGTTTATCACCTATTTCAATTCTTTTAATTGGTCGTCATTTGACTGACCTCTCTTTCCTCCGTCACTTTTTATATTTCATTTTATTTTATTTTAGATCTCTTCTTTTTCTTGGTTTCTTTTCTATACTCTTTCCCATTTACTACATTTACATTTAGTCATTTAGCAGACGCTTTTATCCGAAGCGACTTACAAATGAGAACATCACAAGTCAGAAGTTATGCAGAAAACCAACTACACTGTAAAATCATCAAACCTGATTGATATTTGATTCTGCACCCCACCCCCCCCACCCTCCTTTTTTTTCTCTACAACAGGTATTTGTTAAAGAGATGCGTCTTCAGTAGTTTCTTAAAACTGCTTAGTGATTCTGCCTTACGGACAGAGTTGGGAAGATGGTTCCACCATTTTGCAGTGGTGAACATCATGGAGTGAGAATCAGCTCCTCGGCGAGGTGGAACCACCAGGTGGTGATCATCACTGGAACACAGTGAACGAGTCGGAGTGTATTATGAAAATATAGAGTGAAGGTAAGAGGAGCAGATCCAGAAATGGTCCTGTAGGTCAGACTCAGTGGCTTGTACTGAATGCAGCAGCTACAGGGAGCCAATTTAAAGAGAGGAGTAGTGGAGTCACATGAGTTTGCTTGGGCTGGTTAATCACAAGTCGGGCGGCAGAGGGCTTTTTTATTTTATTTAAAAAAAAAAAAAAATTTAGTTGGTGACCTGACTGGATTAATGGGTGGGTTTAATTGGGTTTTATTATTTTATTGGTAATGGGGGGAATCGTGTTAGCTAAGTGTTTGGGGGGTTGGTTTGGAAGCATTTTTTCTATTTAGTTTTCTGTGTTGTTTATATGCACACCGGTGTCGTATTTGTGTATAATTATGTACAGTGTATCAAATGCATTGTCACCGATTGCGATCACACTTTTCCTGATCCACAATCAAGCATCTGAGAAACGTAATCTAGGTTTTTATAGTGAACTTTATGGTGAGCACTGAGTAACAGGATACCGGTTTCTCAAAAAATGTCATCTAGTGGCCATATTACAACACACAAGTTATAAACACCTGCCGCAACACAGTGTCCATCGGGAATCGGCTCGCTGTTCAGATTAATTAAGCAGATGATTAAAAGGACAGGAGTATTTTCAGCACCTGGAGCCTCAACACTGATTTTGAGAACCTAGATGTGTAGCTCGTCCATCCGGCAGCACAGTTCAATGAAACACACGTTCTCTGCTTGGACCTCATCCCTTCACACTCGCTGTTGTGATGATCCCATATGGAGGCCACTGGATCCTCACGCTGCTCAGCGAATCTACCCGGAGATCCTCCCCAGACGAGCTGTAACCCAACACTGCCCTTAAGCACTCATCCCGTCAACAAGAAAGAAGTTCACGCTGACATGGGAAGACAGGTTGATCTAATTTAAACTCCTGGTCCGCATACGTGTGTCCAGAAACACTAAACCCCGGCCAAAACTAACACCTCCTGGACACAGGACTGCTCGAGACGGATGATCTGGAGGATGGGTGGTCCTACGGCCCATCCAGCGGAGAGCCACTCTATATATACTCGGGGAGCTGAAAACCGTGTGGCGTCTGGAGGTCTCGACGCTCGAGAGTTTACGACGTCGGAAATAACTACGGCCCTGAACGGCAAGCGGGCTTGAGAACAAGTGCTCAGATCGCACCAAGAAGCTCCTCTAGAACTTCCTTATGTCAAGGTGGCCGTGGATATACAGTACCACTCAAAGGGTTGGACACACCCCTTTTTGCTTCCACTTGGACTTTGTGGTTTCACAATTCCATCTGTTTGTGTTCTACAGTACATACTGTGTACTCTGTTCTCTAATGGACCCCAATAGTAGGACCACAGAGCAGGGATTATTTGGTGGGTGCATTAGTCCTATCCCAGCAGTGTCACTGAGGTGGAGAAATGAAACTGCAGCAGCACTGCTGCACTAAAACCCCCTCACCACATCAGTGTCACTGCAGAACTGACAAACAATCCACCACCCAAATGATACCTGTTCTGTGATGCTCCTGATCAATAAAGAACAGAGAACCAACAGAGGGGAGGCACAGTGGCGTAGTGGTTAGCATGTTCGCCTCTCAGCATTGAGGTTTGAGAGTTTGCATGTTCTCATAGTAAACTGGCTGCTCTTAATTGCCCTGATATAGTGCATGGGTCTGTGTGAGTGAGTGTGTGCCCAGTGATGGATTGGTGCCCTGTCCTGGGTGTATCTGCCCAGCGCACAAAACGTTCTCCCCCGGATGGGCATGAGGACCCCCCCCCCCCAATGACCCCATTATAGGATTAAGTAGGATAAGGTGTTTAGTCTAAAGAGCCTAACATTTCTTGTGATCCTAAACATCCATCCATTATCTTACACTTTATCCTATATTAGGGTTGCGGGGGGATTAGGATTTGTGGGGGGTTCCCCTTGCCCATTCAGGGAAGAACGTTTCGGCGATGGGCAGATACACACAGGACAGGGCGCCAATCTATCACTGGGCACACACTCACTCAAATAAAAACACTCTGTATGGGGCAATTTGGAGAATTCAATTGACCTTGATCCATGTTTTTGGACCGTGGGAAGAAACTGGAGAACCCAGAGGAAACCCACATGGACACGGGGAGAACATGGCACCCAGATTGGGATTCGAACCAGGAATCCCTAGCGCTGAGAGGAGAACATGCCAACCACTAAGCCACCGTGCCGCTAAACATCTACAACGAAAATCTTCATACAAACCTGAGGCACTATTTATTAAAACTTAACGCTGCAATTAGAAATGGAGAACAGAGCATCGGTTTTGCGTTTTCAGGCACAATGTCTATTCCATCCATTAACGGAGCCGCAGAGCGCAGAGCCCAATGTAAACACTGCAAACACTCGCTCTTTCATCACTGGCTTACTAAGCAATCCCACTGCCTAATATGGCTTTGTAGATACACCTCCCACTCAGTGGAATCCTAACACACACAAGCTTACGCACACTTGTGCGTCCACATGCGCGCACGAACACTACTATATTTATAGGGCTTATAACGGGATACAGCTCACATCCCAGCCCTGATGCCCAAAAGACATTTTAAAGACCTCCTACTTGCAGCTTCATGCAATGATCTTCAAATTGCGACTCAATGAAACTTTCTTAAAGTGTAGGTTCATTATCAGATGCATTGTCACCGATTGCGATCGCACTTTTCCTGATCCACAATCAAGCATCTGTACAGAGAACTCAAAGTTACGCTACGAACCAATTTAAAATCATCACATGGAAGGGAGTTCTGTTCTACTAAACATCAGCACGACTCACGATGATCACAGAAGTCACTGACTCTGATCTACAGAACCATTTCTGGATCTTCCCCCTCCTACCTTCACTCTTCATTCATTCATTCATTATCTCCCACTTTATCCTCTATTAGGGTCGCATGGGGGTTCCCCATGCCCATCCAGGGGAGAACGTCTCGGGCGCTGGGCCGATAGACCCAGGACAGGGCGCCAATCCATCGCTGGGCACACACTCAAACCCACGCAGACACGGGGAGAACATGGAAACTCCACCCAGATGGGGATTCAAACCGGGAATCCCTAGCGCTGAGAGGCGAATGTACTAACCACTAAGCCACCGTGCCACCTACCTTCACTCTATATTTTTAAAATACACTCCGACTCGTTCACTTCGCTCCAGTGATGATCGCCGCCTGGCGATTCCACCTCACCGAGGAGCTGATTCTCACTCCGTGGCGTTCACCACTGCAAAATGGTGGAACCATCTTCCCAACTCTGTCCGTGAGGCAGAATCACTAAACAGTTTTAATAAACTACTGAAGACGCATCTCTTTAACAGAAGAAAAAAATAAAAAGGGGGGGGGGCAGCATCGAATAACAATCAGGTTTGATGAATTTACAGTATGGTTGGTTTTCTCCATGGCTTCTGACTTGTGATGTTCTCATTTGTAAGTCGCTTTGGATAAAAGTGTCTGCTAAATGACTAAATGTAAATGTAATCACAATGTACTGATTTCCACCACGACATCGCCAGTTTGAGGGATACGGCTTTCATACAACAGTCTTACAACAGGGATCGTTAAAACAGAACGAGGTACGAGAGCGTGCCTTACTGTAAATGAATTACTCCACCATGTCTCGTGCTTAACACCTCTTCACGTGATTTATTTAAAAACGCACAACCTTGAGTGCCTTATTGCTTTTATAAAATGGTTACAAACACACTAGAACAAACAAAAAAAAAAATTTTTTAATCACCCCTATATCGTGTTAAATTACTTTATCCAAAATTAATTCTGCTCATGAAGTCTTAAATTTTGTACAAAATGGGCAATTTATCCATAGAAAACCAAATTAATTACCACTAATTAATTAATTAATTGGTCTTTTTTTTTATTTTCATGTGTTGTCATCGACGTGTTGCAAACTTTTTACCAAACACACAGACAAACATGAAGCTGATATAGGAGTGCTAAATAAAAAAAATACAAAGAAAAAAAAACAAGGTTTGATTCATAAATACATTGATATAAAAATAATTGTGAATAAACTGGTCTTTCACAACGTAATCTAGGTTTTTTTTAGTAAATGTTGAGCACTGAGAAACAGGATACCGGTTTCTCAAAAAATGCCATCTAGTGGCCATATTACAGAACACAATTTATAAACAACTGCCACAACACAATTAGTGTTCATCAGGAATCGACTGGCTGTTCAGATTAATCTGTATTCCGTTATTTCCATTAAATGATGTTTATTAGTTTCATTTTGTTACAATAAATGTACTGTATATCCATCCATCTATCATCTTCCGCTTTATCCTATATTAGGGTCGCACGGGGGGGTTACCCATGCCCATCCAGGGGAGAATGTTTTGGGCACTTGGCAGATACCCCCAGGACAGGACGCCAATCTATCGCTGGACTCACACTTACTTACACAGACTCACTCTATATGGGGCAATTTGGAGAATTCAATTGACCTTTGTCCATGTTTTTGGACTGTGGGAGGAAACCGGAGAACCCGAATGAAACCCATGCAGACACGGGGAGAACATGGAAACTCCAATGTACTGTATAACAAGCATTTCATTAAAGTGCTTAGAAGTCAGTGTAATTGTCAGCTGAGCCAATCAGATTTCAGGAGAGGACCTATCTATTTTCTAATTGGTTATAAGCCACAGTAAGGATTCAGTAATTATTGATTTGGTTCCCTGGTTGGTTTGGTCTGCTGACTGATGTTTGACGGCGCACACACACACACACACACACACACACACACACACACACACACAGTTATAGCTATATTTACCTGAAGAGCAGCAAACATCATCATCTCTTCCTCAGTACACTCGATTTCCTCCAGCAGGATGGCCCATTTGGCCTGTTCATACAGCTGGTTTACCCGGATGGCATCATACTGCAGGGGGAGCAAAAGAGAGTGTGTTCAACCCAGCTGAGCAAACAACAAGCTGGAGCAACTTCCTCCATCTAACACCCAACACCTAAACTGCACCAACCACCTGACAACTAGGAGTTAATATAATAAACCACTAAATACCATCAACACGTTAACAGTCAAAGATTAAAATATTTTAACTACATTTACATTTAGCAGACGCTTTTATCCAAAGTGATTTATAAATGAGAACATCACAAGTCAGCAGTTATGTAGAAAACCAGCTACACTGTAGAATCATCAAACCTGATCGTTATCTGATCCTTTACCCCCCCCCCCTTTATTATATATATATATATATATATA
>JAFMOD010000210.1:1614455-1634455 GCA_019802435.1 Corydoras maculifer
ATAGTATAGAGGGCACGGTAGCACAGTGGTTAGGGCATTGGGTTATCGATCTGAAGGTTGGGGGTTCAAATCCCAGGTCCAATGAAGTTACCAATGTCTTGAGCAAGACCCTTAACCCTCATTGCTCCAGGGATGTTGTGATTAACCCTGTGTTCACCTTGTAAGTAGCTTTGGATAAAAGCGTCCAATAAATAAACAAATGAAAATGTAATGTAATATATACACATACATAAATACATACATACATACATATATATATATCCTCTACAGTACAACAGGTGTTTTTTAGAAAGATGCGTCTGCAGACTACAACTGAACGTGTAAAAAAACAACATATAAAGATGTGTACAGATAACATGAATTGGAACTCACCTTAGGGTTCAAATCGAAAAAGCTATGGTACTTGAATCTCAAGAGAAGAACATCGTTCTCCTTCACATCCTGCTCCATTAGTGATTTGGAAGAATCTAACCACCTTAAACACACACACACACACACACACACACACACACACACACTTGAGATTAATCATGCCGTGAGTGAGATCTGCAGGTCATGAAGACCTCGTCCCTGGACGTACCCCTGGTTGATTTTGGCCTTATCGAGGAGAGACGGAGGTTTGTAGAGCTTCACGAGGATGTCGGGTGAGGCGATGGGCTGACTGACGGCGAGGATGCCAGGGTTGCCCTCTGAGAGAGGGCTGTCACCAAACCAGGCTGAGGTCGGGGAGAGTGGACTTCCATCCCGGGAATCGTAGGTCGGAGTCATGGTTTTACTGTAGAGGCCGGGACTTGAATAGATGTTTCCTAAAATCCAACATCGACAGCAGAGAGTCTTTTAGAACAAACTGCATTTAAAATATATACTACAAGGATCATAAACTGGTGAGGGGCATCACTCTGAGAGTGTAGCTTGGTCACATGTCCTGGTTTTAGTTTTAGAGGCATTGGTATGTTCTCAGTGGGTTTGTGTGGGGTTCTTCTGAGGCCAATTGGGTCCTCTTAAATCCAAACACATGCAAGTCAGGAGAACCAACAATGCTGAATGCAACTTTGGACTTGGAGTGTGTGTGTGTGTGTGTGTGTGTGTGTGTGTGTGTGTGTGTGTTTCACTGCATGGAGGGGTTAAATGTGGAGGACACATTCCTCTGTGTGTAAGTACAGTAGGTAAAATAGATCACTTTATAATATTAAAACTTAAGGAAAGCATTGATCACACATCAAATACAACAGAATTACACAATTACAGCAACTTTAAGCCGTAAAACTGAATGATGCAACATGCAGATGATCAACACTCAAATATCAAAAATGCACACAGCAACCAAGAGCACCGAGCCGCCCCGCCCCGCTTCCTAAACCATGGTTTTAAAACCTGAGCCCAATGAATGTCGTCAACCAAAAACCATCAGAGAAATTCATTTCATTACCATAACGTTGTTGAGGCAGATCACATTTAACAGTCCAAACCACAACTCCATCACAGTCTGCTGCAGGTAATGATACATTTTTTTTTTGTTTGGTTTTGTTTTCAGTTCAAACACCTCTGGTCTTTTATCTATATTTTATAGCTATAATTTATATATTTATATATTATATAAATCTACATAGCGGCACAGTGGCTTAGTGGTTAGCACGTTCGCCTCTCAGCACTAGGGATTCCCGGTTCGAATCCCCATCTGGGTGGAGTTTCCATGTTCTCCCCGTGTCTGCGTGGGTTTCCTCCGGGTTCTCCGGTTTCCTCCCACAGTCCAAAAACATGGAACAAGTTAATTGAATTCTCAAAATTGCCCCTATAGAGTGTGTCTGTGTGAGTGAGTGTGTGCCCAGCGATGGATTGGCGCCCTGTCCTGGGTCTATCTGCCCAGCGCCCGAGATGGTCTCCCCTGGATGGGCATGGGGAACCCCCCCGCGACCCTAATAGAGGATAAGCGGAAGATAATGAATGAATGAATGAATAAATCTACATATTTATACAGTTATACATACATGTCTACTTGTTTTTAAATTGTTTTTAACTTTAATATTTGATTTTTAAAATTAATCCTTACAATCCTTACACTTTCATTTCAAAAATAATTTTTTTTTTTTTCAACCTATGCTGCTGTGTGTGTGTGTGTATATATATATATATACACACACACACACACATATATAAATATAATATATATATATATATATATATATATATATATATTTATTTTATTTTTTTTGTATACTTTATACCCATGTTTCTACACATGTTACAAACTTCACCTCCTCTTTTTATACTTGCGAGCAAATGCAACGAAATTTCGTTCTGCATACAATAAGTGTATAACTGAATGACTATAAAGGTTATCTAAGTCTAAGTCTGAGTAAGTCTTTTTCACACAGTGCAACTTAACAAATGAATTCTGCTTTGGAATTCTCAATACAGAAAGGCGTGGTGTCTGAACAAAGGAGGACGTAATAAAATATAACTAAAAATATCCCAAATGAATAAAATGAAACTCTGGAATGGCATGCGTGTGATTGTGAGCAAGACCTTTAATTCAAATCTATAGGTTTATATTATATAGTATAGCAGTATGAATGACACATTTGAACTTGGGCCATTTGAAAATGTTTTAGCTGTGTACTGCGAGGGAGGGGCATGAAGCCACAGGGATCCACCAGCACAGGAAACGCCTTATGGCCGGGGAAAGGTCATGAGAAAGCAGGGAGACCCAAAAGAACAGTGTGTCCATAGTCTCTTGGGAAGAGTTTGAGGATCTTACAAATTCGAGAGGAGGGCACATGAGGGTTTTCCACTTCTGAACGGAATGCTAAGCTTGCAGAGAAAGCTGATAATGACCGAGGGCCTGCTGGACGGAGCAGCGGGTCAGTGTTGACTCTGCCCAGTTTACGGTCTGAAGACGGCTCTAAAAAAGCTCACATCCTAAACGCCAACACACCCAGACTTCCTGAATAAACCATAGTGCAAAACCGGGCTGTTTTAGGGCCGCTTCGTTCACGAGCGAGGGACAAAATTAGTACAAATCAAGCGCAGGTCTCGTTATACGTGCCAAAACAAAAACAGGACGAGCTGACGGATGGGAGCTGATCTGTACACATTCCCTACTTAATGAAGTCCCAAAGCCAAACAGCCCTGTGATCATCACATGAGCTCAATCAGCTGGAATCCTGCAGAAACAACGGGAGCTTCTCTGCAGAGAGCCGGCAGTGCTCTGGTGGGGGGGGGGGGCAGTGCAGGGAGGCGCAGAACAACAGACGGACTTACCTTTCATAGGTCCGATGTAAATGACCTCAGAGGCTGGAGGAGAAAAAGGAGAAAGTGGAGGAAGAAAGAACAAAGAGACGGCAGATTAAAGAGATGGAAAGGCGGCAGAAGAAGGAAAGGGTTAAGGAACATGAAGGAAGAATTGGGAGACGCACCGAGAGGCCGGTCTTAAGCACCAGGGTGAGCCAGTTTGCCCCAATACAGGGCGATACGGGGCGAGGACGTGACGCTCATACCAGTGCTAGCCACTATAAGGCTTCTGAGTCACTCTGGGGAGCAGATTTAAGAGGCTTTTTGGCCGAGCCTCGTCATTTTTACGAACATATTTAGCAGTGCGGTTGGAATCCTCTCCCACGATCCTCCTCCCCACACAGGGAGGTAACGACTGCAGCCAGGAGGCGCTCTGACTAATCAGTACATACAGACTGAATACAAACTGAAACTTCTGTGTATTTCTCATGTCATGAAACCAACATTCAGTATCAGTTAAAAGTTAGGACACACCCCCTTCCTGCTTCATTATCTAATGATAATGTTCTCCACTTATCATATAGATGGACTTTGTAGTTCTATAATTCCAGACTGTAGTCCATCTGTGTTCTTTGTTGTTGTTTGTCCCTGTTGGTTCTCAGCAGCATCACAGAACAGGTATCATTTGGGTGGTGGATTGTTTATTGTCAGTTCTGCAGTGACACTGATGTGGTGAGGGGGGTTTAGTGCAGCAGTGCTGCTGGAGTTTCATTTCTCCACCTCAGTGACACTGCTGGGATAGGACTAAAATAATGCACCCACCAAATAACCCCTGCTCTGTGGTGCTACTATTGGGGTCCTGACCATTAGAACAGAGTCCACAGTATGTACTGTAGAACACTAACAGATGGACTACAGAATAGAAATGTAGAACTACAAAGTCCATCTTCCCCAACTTGGTGACACTGCTGGGATAGGAATAAAATAATGCACCGACCAAATAATCCCTGCTCTGCTCTGTGGTGCTCCTATTGGGGTCCTGACCATTAAAACAGAGAACCCAGTATGTACTGTAGAACACAAACAGATGGACAACAGAATGGAAATGTAGAACTACAAAGTCCATCTTTACAGGAAGTGGAACAGAGAACATGGACGATTCCATTGGGGTCCCGACAGTATGTACTGTAGAACACAAACTACAGATGTAGATGGACTACAGAATGGAATTGTAGAACTACAAAGTCCACCTGATTGTATTATAATTTCATTGTTTTATTCTTTGTAATGAGGACATGGACAATATGTGGAGCAAAAAGGAGTGATGTCATTAGGGGGGGAGGGGGGGGGACATTTCCCAAAATGTAGGAAGTGGTTCTAGACTAAACGTAGACGTAAAAATCTATAATCTGCAAACAAGTGACAGCTGACACGTCCACAGCTCTGACGGACTGTAAGGTTCATTCCCCTGCTGGTTAAAAGAGCTCACACTAGTTTCATTGCATTGCCCAGATTCTTATCTGTGTAAGCTCTTCCCACTGGGGGTAAACAGTAGTGAACTCGCTTCCTGTTGAGGAGCAACGTCCTGCAGATGCCTGCGCATGAACAGCTCCAATTACAAGCCCTCCATTTTCAAACGGCGCTTTTGTAACATGAAACATGGAGATCACTTATAGCCTTTACACATCATCCAGAACCCCGGCTTCATTCTAATGAGGGTCGCTCTGGGGTTAAACGCCAATACGGACGAAACAAAAGCCCGATAGACGCCGGGGGCCAGAGTGCAGGAACGACAACCTTGTCCTTTGTGCCTCGTGACCCTTCTGCTTTGGGCTCTAGGTCTGTGGGATGCATCTTCATGTATGATGCCTGTTCGGAGGCCCCGGGGTGGAGCTGGGGTGGGACAATGACTTCCATTCACGGCGTCTTGGCACCGACGCTGTCTAGCGATAGCTACTTGCCTTGGTGCCTCTAAAAGTGGGTTTTACTTCATCACTATGGGGCGGGACATGATCACTGCCAAGTCGGTTCAAAGTAGCAGTGTGACCAAGTATGTCGAGAATCCGAGACATTCAGTCCCGGAGGCGAGAGAGCATGTATTATGATTGCAAATCATATGCTTCATGCAGACCCACAAGTTCCTATTTCCGACCTGAACGCAAAATAACAGAATCGGCTTTGTTCCAGTTGGATTCCACCGAACGCCAGATTGGAACCATGTTGACTGGCACAGGGGCCACAGGGCTAGATGTGTGGAACCATTTTGTTCCAGGTCCTCTGTGACTTTCTGGCTTTAGAGAATTGACATCGTTAGAAACACTTTACTATTTTGATATTCCATAGAATCTCTGCTGTTGTAGCCCAGCTGCCTCATGGCTGATGTTTGTCTCATTGCTTTTTACCGGAGAACCTGGAGAAAACCCACGTGGACACGGGGAGAACATGCAAACTCTATCCAGATTGGGATTCGAACTGGGAATCCCTAGCGCTGAGAGGCGAACGTGCTAACCACTAAGCCCCTCTATAAAGATCATCTAGTATATATATATATATACATACATATATATGTATGTATATATATACATTAATTAATTAATTTATTCATTTATAAATAGATAAAATAAATAAATAAATAAATATATATATATCGTTTACTAGGGTCGCGGGGGGGGGGGGTCCCCATGCCAATCCAGACCCAGGACAGGATGCCAATCTATCACTGGACACACACTCACTCACAAACACACTCTATATGGGGCAATTTCGAGAATTCAATTGACCTTGATCCATGTTTTTGGACTGTGGGAGGAAACAAGAGAACCCGGAGGAAACCCACACGGACACGGGGAGAACATGGAAACTCCACCCAGACATTTACTTCCTTTTTTTGTACGTCTGACTGTTTGGTTGTACGGGGTGTTCTCCTCACAGTTACCGGATTAGTAATTAACTCTTGGTTAAGCATGTAAACCGGTCATCTGTGACCCTGGTCAGCAGAGTGTTAGGAGTGCACTTGGGGAGTCATTATCCTGAATGGACTGAATGGACAAACACACTGAGGATACGTTTTCACCAGATGTTACACAACTGTAACTACATCAGTCTTTCCATCCACATCTGACACCCCACCCTGAAATTAGATCATTAAACATGTAGATGATAAAAAGTAGTTCAGGAATATTAATAACACCCCGTACAACCAAACGGTCCGACGTACAAACCAGGAAAATAAACGTCTGAGCTGCTTAAAGTTCTAATTCTAAAACTAATTACATCCTCGGATCCGTTAGACTTTGTAAATAAATACATTTTATATATTAACCCTGAACACAATATAAAACACAATATGATCTTCATAGAAGGGACGGCATGGTGGCTTAGTGTTTAGCATGTTCTCCTCTCAGCACTAGGGATTCCCGGTTTGAATCCCAATCAGGGTGGAGTTTCCATGTTCTCCCCGTGTCCGTGTGGGTTTCCTCGGGGTTCCTCCGGTTTCCTCGCACAGTCCAAAAACATGGATCAAGGTCAATTCAGTTTTCCAAATTGCTCCATATAGAGTGTGTCTGTGTGAGTGAGTGTGTACCCAGTGATAGATTGGCGTCCTGTTCTGGGTGTATCTGCCCAGCGCCCGAAACATTCTCCCCTGGATGGGCATGGGGAAACACCCCTCCTCTCAGCACTGGGGATTCCCAGTTCAAATCCCAATCTGGCTGCAGTTTCCATGTTATCTCCGTGTCCATGTTGGTTTCCTCCGGGTTCTCCGGTTTCCTCTCACAGTCCAAAAACATGGATCAAGTCAATTGAATTCTCCAAATTGCCCCATATAGAGTGTGTCTGTGTAAGTGAGTGTGTACCCAGCGATAGATTGGCACCCTGTCCTGGGTGTATCTGCCCAGCGCCCGAAACGTTCTTCCCTGGATTTACAGGGTGAAACCCCCGCGACCCTACTAGAGGATAAAGCGGGAGATGGATGGATGGATCATTATATGTTGTTCAGACAGTATTAAACACCGTGATCGATCACATCATGAATCAATGAGCGTACAGTTATCTGCGTGGGATCCTGATGAATGCCCCGCTGGGGAAAAGGCAGCAAGCACTAGCAGATGTACCTGATCCAGGAGTGAGCAGGGGACCTTCCAGCTCCAGAGCCTCCTCCTCGCTCTCCTCCAGCTTTTTCTTCTTCTTTTTGGGGTCGCGAGGTTTACGGAGCAGAGACAGCTCCTCTGGGTGGCGGATATCTGCGAGACAGAAGGAGTTCTGGTCAGCTGAGTCCAAATCGTGATTAATGATGTTGCTCCTATCCAACACCTCAGAGCCTGAGTTCCAACATCTGCCTCTGCGGCTTTAAGACTACGGAAAGATTTCGCAATATAGCTGAAAAGTGAGGTCCATTCGTTGGGGGTGAAACGTAAGACCTCCTGTTTATGTAGTGTTCCTCAAAAAGCAGAACACACTGCGTCTGGAATGACGCTTAGTCTCCATGACGGAATAAAAGCCCGTTTTATACAGACAGTAATAAACAACAAAGGTCAATCACATGAGCATCTTCTTCTTATACAAAGCAACTCATTGGAGGCATAAGGTTGCCCCTGTGTTTAATCTAATAAAGTACTCCAGAGTTCTAGAATGACAGCACGGTGGCTTAGTGGGTTCGAATCCCAAGTCTATTTAATGAGACCTTTTAAATGAATTAAATACCCAATGTTTGGGAAAAATAAAGTGTTCAGTTTGTTGCCGTATTAAATATAACATTGTTTTGCTTACATTTACATTTAGGAGATGCTTTCATCCAAAGCAACACACAAACGAGGGTCGGCACAGTGGCTTAGTGTTTAGCATGTTCTCCTCTCAGCGCTAGGGATTCCCGGTTCAAATCACAATCTGGGTGCAGTTTCCATGTTCTCCACATGTCCACGTGGGTTTCCTCCGGGTTCTCCGGTTTCCGTCCACAGTCCAAAAACATGGATCAAGTCAATTGACTTTTTCAAATTGCCCCATATAAAATGTGTCTGTGTGAGTGTGTGCCCAGTGATAGATTGGCGTCCTGTCCTGGGTGTATCTGCCCAGCGCCCGAAATGTTCTCCCCTGGATGGGCATGGGGAACCCCCCCGCGACCCTAATAGAGGATAAAGCAGAAGATAATGGATGGAGTTCTCGTAGAATCAGCTACGAGTCCATGGTGTCCAGTCAGGATGTCAGACATCTTAAGACAACTTAAAGACACCCCCCATTCGCGCACACACACTCATTCCACCTTCAGACATTTTGAACAGGACGGCTAACACAGAAATGCTCCAATAGTCCTGCTTTCAACCGGATGTGTAAACTGGACTATAAACAGTGTGTGTGTGTGTGTGTGTGTGTGTGTGTGTGTGTGTGTCTTTATTCCCAGCACTTTAAAGTGATTAATTTGCCTACTGTACTTACACACAGAGGAATGCATCCTCCACATTTAACCCATCCATGCAGTCATACACACACACACACACACACACACACACACACACGTGAAGTGAGCACACGTGCCCAGAGCGGTGGGCAGCATTGAATACGGCACCCGGGGAGCAATTGGGATTGGTACCCTTTACCAAAGGCACTTCAGCCATGGTACTCTGAGGAATCGGGAATGGAACCGGAGACCTTCAGGTCCCAAGGCTGGTTCCTTAACCACAAGCCCATGACTGCCTACAAACTGGGGATGTTCTCCTCTAGATGGACATGGTAACACCCCACCCCCCACACCACTCGCAAACCCAGTAGAGGTTAAAACAGAAGATAATGAGATGAGACGAATATTGCTTAATTAAAAAAGTCATTAAGCAGAATGGTGGACTGCTAGAAACATACCCCACACCTCCTCCCCTGTTGGCGGCGCTGATGCACATTTGTCAGCGCTGTTAAACAGCAGTAATGATTTACCTGCGGGTCCCGATGGTCTGGAACACATTTTAAAATCCGTCTCATGGTTTTACCGACTGGCACCATATTGTCCCGAATCCCTCCGGTTCTTCATTAGCGTGTATTAAAAGCAGTCCAGTAGGACACCCCCGCCAAACAGTCAGGGAGTGGAACGCGCATGTGTCGGGGAGGGGAGACGTCTTGGCTTGGCGAGAAATACTTGTTTAGTTTGTGTTACTAAAGCAAAAGCATTCCAGAGGTTTTAAGAACTACCAGATGGTGATGTCCTCCCTCTCTCTCTACTCAGTGTGGCCATATACAGCCATATGTGTGTGTGTGTGTGTGTGTGTGTGTGTGTGTGTGGGCAAGAGACAGCTCATGTGACAGGAGACAGGGAGGAACAGTCATCTCCACAACCAGCACCGATTTGCCATGTGGGAAGAATTTCACTACACTCTGGTAAAATTAAGGTCGACTTCGGTTTCCCAAAGAATATTGGGCATTAGGGCAACTGTGGACATTTTAGGGTCCAAAAAGACACAAATGTGTTTCCAAGTTGTCTTAAAGGTGTCTCAAAGAACTTTTCGTGCCCCTTGGGGTACAATGACGTTTATTTTAATAGTGTAATCAAGTCACAATTCAAACCCTGAACAAAAAGAATAAACACTGCCATGTGGGGGCGTCGCACCTTAGTCAGGTTGAGACTCGGTGTAATGTGCTGATGACACAGTTGTAAGTGACTTACAACTTAGGGCAGCACGGTGGCTTAGTGGTTAGCATGTTCTCCTCTCAGCACTAGGGATTCCCAGTTTGAATCACCATCTGGGTGGAGTTTCCATGTTCTCCACGTGTCTGTGTGGGTTTCCTCCGGGTTCTCCGGTTTCCTCCCACAGACCAAAAACATGGAACAAGTCAATTGAGTTCTCCAAATTGCCCCATATAGAGAGTGTCTGTGTGAGTGAGTGTGTGCCCAGCGATAGATGGCGCGCTGTCCTGGGTCTATCTGCCCAGCGCCCGAAACGTTCTCCCCTGGGCATGGCGAACCCCTCACCTACTTATTCATGCAATCATCCAATCAGTCAGCCAATCCCGTGACAGGAGTTCAATGCTAAAAATTAAACATATAGCGGGTGTGCAAGCTCAGCGGTTAGGGGTTGAGTGATCAATCTGAGGGTTGTGAGTTCAAATCCCAGGTTCCCAATGTGGGTCCTTGAGCAATACCCTTAACCCTCACTGCTCCTAGGGGGCTGTATTATGACTGACCCTGTGTTCTGATCCCCTGTAAGGTCACTTGGGATAAAGGTGTCACCTAAATGACCTCCTGAAGGTCATGTCATGTTATATTTCTCACAATACAATACAAGACTTTGAAAGTATGAAGCCAAATGTTTAATGTGTGGATTAAACGAAGCGACTCTTTAAAACAAAGTGTCAGTATTTACGTTTTAATGAAATAAAGATAACGGGCATCGGAATCCCGACTTTAATGAGCCGCACTGCTACTTTGTGAGGCGCCTGAAATGTTTGCAGGTTAAAAACAGAAGCACCTGTTTGAGCGCGAGCCAGAGTGATGGGAGTAGTTTGCTCCACACCCTTCTGGCAGGCCTCAGTGTGGGGGCAAAGAACAGACAGATATTCTTTTCATCCATCACATGAAAGAAAAAAAAAGAAAGCGAGAGTAATGAGAAGAATGTGAACTGTAACCGACCGTGTACGAACGGCGTGCAGAGCACCTGCTCAGAGCAGGGCAAAGTGAAGAACATCAACCATAAATATACATTTAAATGATGCTTTAATCCAAAGCGACCAGCTACACTGTACAATTATCAAACCTGATCGTTATCTGATCCTGCACCCCCCCCTACTTAATTAATTTTTTAATACATATTTTTTGTCTTTACATTTACATTTGCTCATTTATTAGACGCTTTTATCCAAAGTGACTTACAAGGTGAGCACAGGGTTAATCACAACATCCCTGGAGCAATGAGAGTTATGGGTCTTGCTCAAGGACCCACACTGGTAACTTCAGTGGACCTGGGATTTGAACCCCCAACCTTCAGATTGATAGCCCAACACACCAACCACTCAACCAACTCATATCCATTACATTACATTTACATTTGCTCATTTATTAGACGCTTTTATCCAAAGCGACTGACAAGGTGAGCACAGGGTTAATCACAACATCTCTGGAGCAATGAGGGTTAAGGTTCTTGCTCAAGGACCCACACTGGAAACTTCATTGGACCTGGGATTTGAACCCACAACCTTCAGATTGATAGCCCAACACCCTAACCACTGAGATACCGCAGACTTAGTCTTTAGTGGTTTCTTAAAAATGCTGAGTGGTATACAAACAAAGGGCCCTTTTTTAAAAATCTTTAGTGAGCAGTCGACCGTGCAGCTTGATTCAGGCCGTTGGCTGATGACGCAAGGGATTGTACTAATTCTCTTAATTATTCATGGCTGGTATTTGGGTGTGACATGCTATGAACCAATCTATTTACTTATAATGATAATAATCAGAATCATTTACTTAATACTTTTATACAATTTTTGTATGTAATACATTTTTTATAATCCATCCATCAATTATCTTCCGCTTTATCCTATATTAGGGTTGCGGGGGGGGGGGGGGGTCCCCGTGTCTGAGTGGGTTTCCTCCGGGTTCTCCGGTTTCCTCCCACAGTCCAAAAACATGGATCAATTGAGTTCATCAAATTGCCCCATATAGAGTGTGTCTGTGTGAGTGTGTACCCAGCAATAGATTGGAGTCCTGTCCTGGGTCTATCTGCCCAGTGCCTGAAACGTTCTCCCCTGGATGGGCATGTGGAACCCCCCCCATGACCCTAATAGAGGATAAAGCAGAAGATAATGGATGAATGGATAGGTCTAAGTATGCTCCTTACTACCTTATTTATTTAAAATTGCAACTATTTTCTCACTAAACGTGTGGTGTCAGTCCTCAAGGCATTTCACGGCTAGCTGTACCGTGTATAAGAACGAATATGACAAATAAACTTTGATCTGATATTATACTGAATGCAGACACGCCACTCGGGCATCTGCGATGTTTAAGCAGCGGTAGCCAAAAGGGCTACGGTCAGGATGCACATTAAAACCATCTGTGCTGTTAACACGCTGGATTAAACGCATTTGCATTCAAAAACAATGAGTAGTTCTGTATGATGTCCTGGGAAACAGCTTCCGCATAACCAACCGATTACAATAAGGGACATGTCTCAGGGCTGGGGAGCGGGATGTGATGCGAGACTCTCAGTGTCCCCGCCGGCTGCAGGAGGAAACCAGAATGCTGACTGACTGTCTGAATCTGCAGCCAGCTGGACGGCCAGGAACCCTCACTCGCTCTCGTCTGAAGGTACCGGGACAGGCGTCCTGAACTCGCGCCACTGACTCACGGAAAAACTCGCATTCGGGAATGAATAGCAAGATTGTGAAATGACGGCTCACGTAAACATTCGCGAGGTCTCATAGTGGGGACCGCGAACGCCCCCCCAGCTGAAGGCTTCAGTGTGCACGACCTCTCGAGCCTCCGTAAGTTACTGCACGTCACTCAGCCATGCAGCCAGTCAGCCAAGAGCAATCTGCCCTGACTCACACCGAGGCTAAAATAGATTTATTGTGGCGAGAGGACGGCGCATGCCAAACTTGGAAAAATACAAAGACTTTTTCATTCTGTACTATTTTTAGTAAAAACTAATCGTCCCCGACTGGATCAGCGTTCACCCTCAGATAGCACTATTTACTACTAATGCACTAAAATAGCAACAGTGTGGTAAATAAAAGTTAATAAGGACACTACCCCCCCAAATCATGGACTTTTCAGCCTCTTACCATCAGGTAGGCGTTACAGGAGCCTCTGCTTCCGCACCAGCAGACTCAGGAAAAGTTACCCTCCTGAACGCTGTACATACACTGTAATTATTCTTTTACACAACCTCTTCTCTGCACCTTCTGTACCGTATGCACTTTATGTCTTGATATAATGTTTATACTAATATATATATATATATATATATATATATGGCTTAGTGTTTAGCATGTTCTCCTCTCTGCACTAGGGATTCCCGGTTCGAATTCTCAGCTGGGTGGAGTTTCCATGTTCTCCCCGTGTCCGTGTGGGTCTCCTCCGGTTACTCTGGTTTCCTCTCACAGCCCAAAAACATGGGCCAAGTCAATTGAGTTCTCCAAATTCCCCCATGTAGAGTGTGTATGTGTGCGTGCCTGTGTGTCCAGTGATAGATTGGTGCCCTGTCCTGGGTGTATCTGCCCAGTGCCCAAAACGCTCTCCCCTGGATGGGCATGGGGAACCCCACCACGACCCTAATAGAGGATAAAGTGGAAGATAATGGGTGGATGGATGGATTATGGGTAAGGACTCAGTGTTGGGTGATCTGAATGAATACAGTAATTCTAATGAGCATGACGCAGCTGTGCATGTGACCTTTAAACTGCATGTGTTTCAGTATTTAGTCTTTAAATTTCCGTTCTTCGCTGCGTGTTATAGCGGAGGATAATGAATGAATGAATAAATATATATATATAATGTATATATCATGCTCATATTATATCATGTTCATATTATGTATCTACATTTAACACTACTACGAAATACTTTACCTCTCCATGCACCAGTCACTGTTATTAATGCACTTTATGTAAATAATGTGTGTATATATATATACACATACATAATATATATATATATATATATATATATATATATGGGCGGCACGGTGGCTTAGTGGTTAGCACGTTCGCCTCTCAGCGCTAGGGATTCCCGGTTCGAATCCCCATCTGGGTGGAGTTTCCATGTTCTCCCCGTGTCTGCGCGGGTTTCCTCCGGGTTCTCCGGTTTCCTCCCACAGTCCAAAAACAAGTTAATGGATCAAGTTAATTGAATTCTCAAAAAATTGCCCCCTATAGAGTGTGTCTGTGTGAGTGAATGTGTGCCCAGCGATGGATTGGCGCCCTGTCCTGGGTCTATCTGCCCAGCGCCCGAGACGTTCTCCCCTGGATGGGCATGGGGAACCCCACCGCGACCCTAATAGAGGATAAGCGGGAGATAATGAATGTATATATATATATATATATATATATATATATATATATATATATATATATATATGTATATATGTGTGTGTGTGTGTGTGTGTATGTATGTGTGTATATATATATATATATATATATATATATATATATATATATATTGCACTTCTGGTTAGTTGCTATCTACATTTCATTGGCCCTGTACTTGTGCTCTGCACGATGACAATAAAGTTGAATTCAATCTAATCTAACCTTATCTGAATAAGTCATCATGCTGAATAATAAACATTAAATGAATAAAAGAATTGCGCAAAAACTGCAGCAGCAGAAGCCAAACTCCCCCTGATGGAAAGAACATCTGACCTCTCACTGTAATCAGCTTCGCATGAGCTAAAAATGGAAATGGCCTGCTGTAATCATCAGCAGGAACTTGTTATTAAACAGAATATCGTGGGTTTGACATCATGACAACGTGACACAAAAAGCAGACCTATGATATAACGATGATGACATCACAAGCAGGATGTTCCATGATGTGCGGACTTACTGAAGGTTTTGCAGATGTCGGACACGGCCTTGAAGACACGGTCTGAGAAGTTCACCTTGACCTTCATGTGCTTCATGTTGGGCAGCTGCAGACGCAGGAGCTTGTGCTGGGGCGTGAAGAGTAACCGGGCGTCGGCCTGGATCCCGTACTTATCCAACGTCCAGTGGGTCTTTAGCAGCCACGTCTTCTTCTTCTCCCACCACAGCGCGTGATCGGACCAGTCCTTCTTCACGTCTGCGCATAAAAACACAGCAATCAGAAGGGGACGTGCTGAGCCACTGAGAAGAGTTAGATTCAGAACTTTACATCTCACCGAGGTTAATCAGAACAGGAAAAAATTTTTGGGATGGCCGAGAAATTATGACATCATTTAAAGTTGGTAGCGCCATCACAGCAGCCACGTGGGATGGTAAATGAAAAGACCGGACTCACAATCTCTGCTCCAGTTCATCCCAAAAGTGTTTGATGCAGAGGGCAGAGCAGATGCCTAGATTACCACCAACGTTTAACTTACTCTTTAGGACCCTGTGGAGGTTTACATACTCACATGAAGTGCCCTTGGACAAGGCACCTAAACACACATCAAGGATTCAAGAAATTAAGGATTCAAGGAGACTATGGCATTTATGCAACATGTGGTACATAAAATGTAAACGGAATTTGGTTTTACAGACCCACAGTAGTTCACCTAGTGGTAGAATTTAAACGTTACATTAGAATTAAAATCTAGCAGCATTATAGAATATAGATCAAACATGTAGAAGAAAAATATAACAAAAAAAATAAAGGAAAAAAATAATATATAAAAAAAATCTCATTCACACAATTGCTCCCTGGGCGTTATGTACATGGCTGCCCAGATGTGCTCACTTCACTCAGTGTGTGTGTGTGTGTGTGTCTATATATATATATATATATATATCTATATATATATATATAGAGAGAGAGAGAGAGAGAGAGAGAGAGAGAGAGGAAGAGGAAGAGGGGGAAAGAGAGAGAGAGAGCGGTTATAGCACGTTCTCCTCTTAGCTCTAGGGATTCCCGATTCCAATCTCCATCTGGGTGGAGTTTCCATGTTCTCCCTGTGTCCGCGTGGGTTTCCTCCGGGTTCTCCGGTTTCCTCCCACAGTCCAAAAACATGGATCAAGTCAATTGAATTCTCCAAATTGCCCCATATAGTGTGTGTCTGTGTAAGTGAGTGTGTGCCCAGTGCTGGGTGTAACTGCCCAGCGCCCGAAACTTTCTCCCCTGGATGGGCATGGGGAACCCCCCCACCGCGACCCTAATAGAGGATAATCAATGAATGCATAAATGAATATCTATAGATATAGATAGGTATATGTAGACATAGAGCGGTTAGCATGTTCTCCTCTCAGCACTAGGGATTCCCGGTTCGAATCCCAGTCTGGGTGGAGTTTCCATGTTCTCCCCGTGTCCGCGTGGGTTTTTCCGGGTTCTCCGGTTTCCTCCCACAGTCCAAAAACAAAAACAAGGTCAATTGAATTCTCCAAAATGCCCCATATAGTGTGTGTAGAGTGTTTGTGTGTGTGTGAGGGACGGTGTACCCAGCGATAGATTGGCGCTTCTGCGCCGAAATGTTCTCCCCTGGATGGGAATGGGCATGGGAACCCCCCCCCCCCCACGACCCTAGTACAGGATAAAGCGGAAGATTTGTGTGTGTGTGTGTGTGTGTGTGTGTTTCAATGCATGAATGGGTTAAATGTGGAGGCCAAATTCCTTTGTGTGTAAATACAGTAGGCAAAATAGATCAGTTTCACTTTAGTTGTTTTCCAAAGTCTCTTTTTCCAAAAAATAAAAACATCAACAAGCGAAACATTCCATGTAAATGACTCTTCATACCGTTTGCAGGAAATGTCATCAAAAGCCCAGGCTGAGGAGGGACTGGTAAATATTATAAATGTAAAGAAATATTACGTTTTCATGTTTGTTGCAAACAATGTGCAGCAAATCACAATAAAACACGTTTATAGACTGGATCCATACCGTCCACGACGAGCACAAAGTAATGGAGAGCACATGTTGAGCCGAGTTTTATGAGTACAGCGCATGAAAAACCGTCTGCAGAGCGAAAGGTCAGTCAAACACGGGAAAGACGACAATGATGCATGAGGAAGCCAACAGCGCATCAGGACGGCACAAAGACCTGGAGGTGTCCTAATGAGAGGGGAGGGACACGGTCGCCAGAGGACTCCCACACATGACATCACCAAAGGACCCGGAGCGGGGGGGGCTGAACGAAGGGGCAGAGCTGATCAGAGAGAGGACGCCGAGCATTTAGGAAGCAGGGAGGACAACCAGACGGGAGGGGGGCTGGGATGAGGCAAATGTTTGAGTGTGAACGACCATGGGTTGCGTGACACGGGGGTGGAGGTGGGGGTTGGGGGGGGGATCAGATTTAAGTTTTCCTCATTGTTCCACCGTCTGAGTGTAATGGCGGTAAGTACCTGGAACCCGTTTGTCTCCCTGCAGCTGTACAGAGATGTGAGACCGTGTGAACAGAAGAGTGTCTCTAAACGTGAGGGAGGTAAGGAATGTGAACCTAAATGGATTTGATCCATCACCATCATCCATTGGCATACAGACAATTCATTAGGTACTCATTCGTTTCTGCACCTATTGTCTTGGTAATTACTTTGCACCCTGCAGTTCTTGTACATGTTACGTTGTCACTTATTGTCCCAACAAGCCATCAATCTGAATGTCCAGCAGCAAATCAAATCGTCACATGTCGACAAAGTGAAATTCTTTTCAGACATATCCATGAGTCAAAAATTATACATATATATATATACATACATACATATATATACATACATACATACATATATATACATACATACATACATACATATATATATACTTACATACACACACACATTTATATATATAAATATACATATTACATATATACACATACATATATGTATATTCGTTTATTTATATATATATATATATATATATATATATATATATATATATATATATATATATATATATATATATATATATATATATATATATAAATAAAATGGGTGGCATGGTTTCCTCCAGGTTCTCCGGTTTCCTCCCACAGTCTAAGAACACGGCTCAATGTCAATTGAATTCTCCAAATTGCCCCATATATAGTGTGTCTGTGTGAGTTTACTGAAGTTACCAATGTGGGAACCCTTCATGTTCCAGAGGTGCTGCGTCATGCCTGACCCTGTACTCTGATCCAAACTAACAAGTCATTTCATTGTATCTCATTATCTTCCGTTTTATCCCATGCTAGGGTCAATGCGCTGTGTAGTAGGGCTGATACAACGAAGTGATAAAAATCGATAAAAAACGCTTATGAAAAGTGTTGGCAATAAATTCCATCATCGATTCGTTGTGTCGCATGATTTCCATCGTCATATCCCAGAGAACCTGGAGAACCCGGAGAAAACCCACGTTTTCTGGATCCCCAGCACTGAGTCCCAAATAATTTCATCTTCATTTTAAACTAAAATCCGTTTTCAAAAGCACAAAATCTTCCAACAACCTAAAACCATGACGTGGAGATTCTCAAACAGCAGGTAAAATATTATTTAGACATCAAAGCAACTATTTCCCCTAAAGAACCCCAAACCAAACATCTGGGGAACAGAACATGCCGAACACTAATCAGCTAAATGCTCTGAGGTCAGATAGGTCTGCGGGGCCGGTCAACCTGATTGGGACCTGTGAGAACTGAATGGAGGAAGCAGTAGCGGATGTGCCTGCTCCAGCAGTGATGTCAGCACGTCGGCATCTTTCCAGACCAACACAGGGGATAGCACTTCCCTCCGCAGTATCCAGTTTCCTCGCCGCCGCCGCCGTGTTCTGCAGAGTTCCCCGTCCCACTGCTCTGTGTTTTACCAGCTCCTGACTCAGAGTTTCTCCTCTGTGCTGTCAAAGTTCCACCCTTCTAACATGAGCTCTACTAAACCACACCGACTCCATTTCAGCTCCTCCATGAGGCCTGTGGTGGCAGAAATGCAAGCTGGCCTTATTTAAAGCTTCAGTGGAGGTAATTACGGCATATAGCTTTATGTTGGAGGACGAAAATCAATAAAGGGTTAAAGAAAAGTCAACCACTGAAGCTGGAAAATGGAATTATCTATAGACTGATTCACAGCTGGTTAAGGAACAGAGGGCTCCCGAACATAACGAGAACGCTGTGCGTGTGGTTGGGATATTAACTTCATCATCATGATTCCAACCACCACGTTTCAAGCGCTGGAACTAAATGTCTCCACAGGGGCAGCTTCAGATGAGGGAAAACGAAATAAACAGCACATTTGGTTATAGCAGTAACACTTATGGTAGTGTAGAGAAACACATTACTCAGCCCCGCTGACTGTATTACAGAGAACACACACTGCCTGCATTTTATATATACATATTCATTCATTCATTCATTATCTCCCGCTTTATCCTCCACTAAGGTCGAGAGGGGGGTTCCCCATGCCCATCCAGGGGAGAACGTTATGGGCGCTGGGCAGATACACCCAGGACAGGGCGCCAATCTATCACTGGGCACACACTCACTCACACACACACACAAACACACTCTATATGGGGTAATTTGATCCATGTGTTTGGACTGTAGGAGGAAACTGGAGAACCCGGAGGAAACCCACACAGACACGGAGAGAACATGGAAAAACCACCCAGATTGGGATTCGAACCGGGAAGAGAAGAACATGCTACAACATCCGAGGAGAACATGCTAACCACTAAGTGTGTGTATATATATATATATATTCACACGCACTTATTCATCAATCCACCTATATACAGCATCAGTCAAACGTCTGGACACGCCCCTTTTCTGCTCCACTTATTGTCCATGTTCTCAGATCCACTTACTGTAAAGATGGACTTTGTAGTTCTACAATTCCATTCTGTAGTCCATCTGTTTGTGTTCTACAGTACATACTGTGTACGTCCCCTTTACTCTGTTCTAATGGTCAGAACCCCAATAGTACCACCACAGAGCAGGGGTTATTGAGTGGGTGCATTATTCCTATCCCAGCAGTGTCACTGAGGTGGAGAAATGAAACTCCAGCAGCACTGCTGCACTAAAACCCCCTCACCACATCAGTGTCACTGCAGAACTGACAATAAACAATCCACCACCCAAATGATACCTGTTCTGTGATGCTGCTGAGAACCAACAGGGACTAACAACAACAAAGAACACAGATGGACTACAATCTGGAAT
>JAFMOD010000210.1:1639455-1651023 GCA_019802435.1 Corydoras maculifer
CATGCAAACGTCACACAAAAGAACGATTACAATAAATGACTGAATCTACTTTACAGGATGATCAATCACTCACTGCGGGTTATTTATAGGTTTGCTAATAACCTGCATCCCAAATGTTCTCCAAAATGAATTCTGATTGAGCAATAAAAGGAAATTTCTGAAGTAAAGAGCGTAAGGTTTTAAAATGAACTACAAGTTCGTTTAGGTCACTGTTTAACTCCTTACTTTATTTCCTCAGAACACGGCATCTTTTTTCTTTGGAATCATTCTGTAAGCACTTTACATGACATCTGAAGGGTTCGAATCGATGACCATGAGGACCTTGATGCCTCACAGCCGTACAGACCAGAAGCTACTCGTCTCTCTGGTTTATCTGGAGAACGCCACTCACTCGGACTCGTAATACCTTACTTGGTGAGAAACAGAAAGTAAGGTTCTGGGTGGAGACGCCAGATGTAATGAGAGCACAGATGTGTGCTGCGATATAGTGGAGTGGGAGACTTTCTGCAAATATGCATCTCTAAGCACTTTTTTGCTACGGAGCTGATGGGAACACTGGAATATAAAATACGGGAATAGCGGATTTATCTTAGATTTATTTTAATGGCAGCTCTGATTATTATCCATCCATCATCTTCAGCTTTATCTTTTATTATGGTCGTGGGGGTGGGGGGGGAGTTTCCCCATGCCCATCCAGGGGAGAACGTTCCAGTTGCTGCGCAGATACACCCAGGAAAGGGAGCCAATCTATCGCTGGGGGCTCTCCCTCACACAAAAACACACTCTATATGGGGCAATTTGGAGAATTCAATTGACTTGATTCATGTTTTTGGACTGTGGGAGGAAACCAGAGAACCCGGAGGAAACCCATTTGAACCGGGAATCCCTAGTGCTGAGAGGAGAACATGCTAACCACTAAGCCACCGTGCCGCCCCTGATTATTAATATGTTGCTTTTTATATTTACATTTGGTCATTTATTGGACACTTTTATCCAAAGTGACTTACAAGGTGAGCACAGGGTTAATCACAACATCCCTGGAGCAATGAGGGTTAAGGGTCTTGCTCAAGGACCCACACTGGTAACTTCAGTGGACCTGGGATTTGAACCCACAACCTTCAGATTGAAAGCCCAACATCCTAAACACTGAGCTACCACGCGGTCAGTTTTTTATTTAAAAGAAAACACTGGCAATAAAATAAATATAAAACCCATGTCCAACCAGGAGCGGCACAGTGGCTTAGTGATTAGCATGTTCTCCTCTCAGCGCTAGGGATTCCCGGTTCAAATCCCCATCTGGGCAGAGTTTCCATGTTCTCCCTGTATCCACGTGAGTTTCCTCCTGGTTCTCCAGTTTCCTCCAAATCCCCATCTTGGTGGAGTTTCCATGTTCTCTCCGTGTCCACGTGGGTTTCCTCCGGGTTCTCCGGTTTCCTCCCACAGTCCAAAAACATGGATCAAGGTCAATTGAATTCTCTAAATTGCCCCATATAGAGTGTGTTTGTTGGAGTGAGTGAGTGCCCAGCGATAGATTGGCGCCCTGTCCTGGGTGTATCTGCCCAGCACCCGAAATATTCGCCCCTGGATGGGCATGGGGACACCCCCCCCCCCGCTACCGGAGTAGAGGATAAAGCGGAATATAATGGATATTTCTATTGAACATTGACTAAATGACGGCATTGAACTAAACAAAAAAAAAAAAAAAAAGAGGTTAAAAAATGTCAAGTACAGCAGAAGTGACTAAAGACATTACTTGTCAGCATTTTTTTTGAGTTGGAGGACATGGGTATGACAAGAAAAAGGATAGAGAACCGGGGGGGGGGGTGGTAGTAGAACTGATCATATGAACAGTGATTGTGTAAACTAGATGGCTGTATCTAATAACAGGGTCAGTGAGTGTATTCTGTGCAGGAGTTTTAAATATCCGTCTATAACACGCAGCATGTTTCAGACTCGGCGTGGAAGCCACAGAGCGGCAGGAAACATCTAAATCACAGCCGGATTTGATCAGTGCAACAGGAAAGATCCACTGGGAGGGGCCTCTACTTAGCCTAACTACTTCCTGTATGATAGATTAGTCGTCTGAACCAGCTAACACACATCACACCGCCAACACGCAGCGAAGAACGCAAATTTAAAGACTNTCCGTCTATAACACGCAGCATGTTTCAGACTCGGCGTGGAAGCCACAGAGCGGCAGGAAACATCTAAATCACAGCCGGATTTGATCAGTGCAACAGGAAAGATCCACTGGGAGGGGCCTCTACTTAGCCTAACTACTTCCTGTATGATAGATTAGTCGTCTGAACCAGCTAACACACATCACACCGCCAACACGCAGCGAAGAACGCAAATTTAAAGACTAAATACTGAAACAGTTTAAAGGTCACATGCACAACTGCGTCATGCTCATTAAAATTACTGTATTCATTCAGATCACCCAACACTGAGTCCTTACCCATCATCCATCCATTATCTTCCACTTTATCCTCTATTAGGGTTGCGAGGGGGAGGGGGGGGGGTTCCCTATGCCCATCCAGGGGAGAACGTTTCGGGCCCTGGGCAGATACACCCAGGACAGGGCGCCAATCTATTACTGGACCCACACTCACACAGACACAATCTTTATGGGGCAATTTGGAGAATTCACTTGACCTTGATCCATGTTTTTGGACTGTGGGAGGAAACCGAAGAACCCAGTGGAAACTCACACGGACACGGGGAGAACATGGAAACTCCACCAAGATTGGGATTTGAAGCAGGAATCCCTAGAGCTGAAAGGAGAACATGCTAAACACTAAGCCACCATGCCGCCTGCATACCATCCATTATCTTCCGCTTTATCCTAAATTAGGGGGGGGGGTTCCCTATGCCCAACCAGGGGTGAACGTTTCGTGTGCTGGGCAGATACACCTAGGACAGGACGCCAATCTATCACTGGACACACACTCACTCACACAGACACACTCTATATGGGGCAATTTGGAGAATTTAATTGACTTGATCCATGTTTTTGGACTGTGGGAGGAAACTGGAGAACTCTCCAGAGCTGTGAGAACATGCCAACCACTAAGCCACCGTGCCGCCCTGCCTTTCACAACATTATTCTCATAATGTTGTGTAAAAATTCCCAAAAATGCCTCAAAGCTCCAAAAAAGAAACTCCCTAAAGCATAAAAGTAAAGGAAAAATAAAACAGGAAGTGCTGCATCCTGTCTCAATGAGCGTGCGTTTCCTCGACCCCCCCCCCCCGCTTCATTGTCAGCAGTGGTCCATCTTCTCTTTACTTTGCAGAGAAAGTTCAACCCGCCTGAGAATTAAGGCAGCAGTGAGGAGTGGAAGCTGCGATGTTTACCCACAACATTAGATTAGAACCCCGGCCGGTTCGAACCCGGCGGCCGCTCCGTTACGCGACGCCTGGTTCTGGCCTAAAAAGGAGGAATTCTGCACCAGCGGGCCAAATCCGAGCAGAACTGGAGAAAGGATGCAGGCAGCAGAAAATACTGCCATGACGACAGCATGCAGTGAACATGCCAAACTCTGGAAGTCATTTCCTGCTCGACGCAAGACTTTTATGGAATTCTAGCCGAGCGGCTGACGTCATGGAGGCCCAGAGCACATACTCCACTGCTCATACCCCCCCCCCCNCCTAAAAAGGAGGAATTCTGCACCAGCGGGCCAAATCCGAGCAGAACTGGAGAAAGGATGCAGGCAGCAGAAAATACTGCCATGACGACAGCATGCAGTGAACATGCCAAACTCTGGAAGTCATTTCCTGCTCGACGCAAGACTTTTATGGAATTCTAGCCGAGCGGCTGACGTCATGGAGGCCCAGAGCACATACTCCACTGCTCATACCCCCCCCCCCATTCTTAGTGCTACGTAGAGAGATTTAATCCCACAGAGTAGGGTCTGGTTTCATTACTATGAAGAGGCGCGTCCTTATAAAACAGATTACTGCTGACTCGGCGATAAAGCGTAAGAGTTAGAAGCCATCACGGTCCGTTAAAGACACAGACGGCTTTCCTCACTGAAGCTGAACCATGGATTCTGAAGAGGCTGCGGTTCATCTGCATCTCAACAAAACGCATACAGCTGCATTTAGAGAGGTCTCGGTTTCCCCCCAGTCATGCTTCCGGGGGTGGGCGGCACGGTGGCTTAGTGATTAGCATGTTCTCCTCTCAGCACTAGGGATTACCGGTTCAAATCCCAATCTGGGTGGAGTTTCCATGTTCTCCCAGTGTCCGTGTGGGTTTCCTCCGGGTTCTCCAGTTTCCTCCCACAGTCCAAAAACAAGGATCAAGGTCAATTGCATCATATAGAGTGTGTTTGTGTCTGTGTGAGGGAATGTGTGTCCTGTCCTGGGTGTATCTGCCCAGCGCCCGAAACGTTCTCCCCTGGATGGGCATGGGGACCCCCCCCCACACCACCCTAGTAGAGGTTAAAGCAGAAGATAATGGATGAATAGACATACAAGTATCCCAACTTGATGGTTGGGGTCAACACACAAGACGGGCACTAATACAGACCCCAAGAGCAAAAAAGGTTAAGGGCCTTGCACAAGAACCAACATTGGAAACTTCAGTGGACCTGAGATTTGAACCCAACCACTGAACTCACCTTTTTAATTTTTGTGATCAGCCACAAATTTATGATTTACATTATCCGTCTATTATCTTTTGCTTTATCCTCTATTAGGGCTGCGGGGGGTTCCCCATGCCCATCCAGCGGAGAACGTTTTGGGCGCTGGGCAGATACACCCAGGACAGGGTGCCAATATATCACTGGGCACACACTCACTGACACACACACACTATGTGTGGCAATTTGGAGAGTTCAAATGACCTTGATCCATGTTTTTGGACTGTGGGAGTAAACCGGAGAACCCAGAGGAAACCCACGTAGACACGGGGAGAACATGGAAACTCCACATAGATTGAGATTCGAACAGGGAATCCCTAGAACTGAGAGGAGGACATGCCAACCACTAAGCCACCGTGCCCGGAGGAACCCGGAGGAAACCCACACGGACACGGGGAGAACATGGAAACTCCACCCAGATGGGGATTCGAACAGGGAATCCCTAGTGCTGAGAGGAGAACATGCTAAACACTAAACCACCGTGCCGCCTGTTTTACATTATGATTATATGATATAATATGATAATAAATCTGCTCAGTGACTGTGAAGGCGTCTTTATACTTAAAGTCATACAGATAACACACAATAAATAAGAAGTTCAGATAACTGGGGGGGGGGGACTCATAAAAAAAAAAATGACCCACGTTGGTCGAGATTTCAAAATCCATCTCATTTATTAGAAGTTATTAGAACCTTCGAGAACAAAGCACCGAGTGCGCAGACGAGAACGCAGACGGAGAATGTAGAGACATCTGGAATAAAAATCTAATAGAACAACGACGCAGACAGTAAAGACAACGGTGTCGATGTAAACGACGGAGATTGATTTGCCGCATGAGGGATGAGACGTTTCAGCGTAATTACCATCGGACGCCAGACCCCCCGCCGACAGAACGCTTTCAACACCCATCCAACACGTCTGCATCTGCAGCTCTGTCTGCATTTCCACGCTGTTGTAAATGGACGTGTTGGATCTGCATTGCAGGTGCTGGATGTTCATCATTAAATCTTAAATAAATCATCCATCCATTATCTTCCACTTTATCCTATATTAGGGTTGCGGGGGGGGGGGGGGGTGTTCCCCATGCCCATCCAGGGGAGAACGTTTCGGGCGCTGGGCAGATACACCCAGGATCTGCCCAGGAAGATCCTGGAAATCAATAAAGCACTTCCACCGGCATCTTAATCTATTACGGCCTTCAGAAGAATCACAGAGAGAACTCACATCTANACCCCCCTATTAGGTACATACTTACTCCACCCCCTATTAGGTACAACCCCTTTGTAAGAACCCTCACAAATGCTTTTATAAAACGGATAGTTCCGATCCTTAAACCTGATTGGCCGAGCAGTTCATCCAGCCTCTGCCACACCTCTGCCACTTCACTTTCACATTACTGTGTCACCTACATTATTTTACATTCCATCCATCCATTATCTTCCGCATGTCTGGGGTTCAGGTCGAGGGGCAGCAACCCAAGTAGGGAGACCCAGACCTCCCTCGCCCCAGCCACCTTCACCAGGTCAGCAGACCTCGCCCCCAGCCACCTGCAGACCAGCTGAGAGATATAATCCCTCCAGCATGTCCTGGCTCTTCCCTGGGGTCTCCTCCCAGCTGGCCTTGCCCAGGAGGCACCCTTACCAGATGCCCGAACCACCTCAACTGGCTCCTTCGAATGAAAAGGAGTCTTTCCCGGACGACCGAGCTTCTTACCCTATCTATGAGGGAGAGCCCAGCCACCCTGCGGAGACCCATTTCGGCAGCTTGTATCTTGTTCTTTCGGTCATTACCCAAAGCTCATGACCACCGGTGAGGGTGGGAACGTAGATCAACTGAAACTCGAGAGCCTTGCTTTATGGCATAGCTTTTTCACCACAACAGCCCACATCTTACCATCACTGCTGAACAAGACCCCGAGATACTCCTCCACTTGAGGCAAGATCTCAGTCCTGACCCAGAGAGCACTCTTTATCCTTTTCCGAGTACTTTACATTATCTACCATAAATGGAAATCCAGATTCTCATAACTAGTGTAATATAACATGAAGCAAACAGGAGGTGTGGCCATACTTTTGCGACCCTATTGTGCCCCTCACGCTCAGAATGTGTCATGCCCCCGAGGAATGTTAGCATGGTCTGAAATCCTGATCTGAAGTACGGAACTGATTTAACCGAGGTGCAGTGAATCATGACCAGCAGTTGATTCCACACTCAAACATTCACCACCAGTTCCTGCTCTTTAAGGTTAATAATTGCCACGACATCTGGCTTGACCCCACTGATGCAATCACCGCGAGGACATCCAGTTTACCAGCGAAGAAGCAAAAAAGCACCACCACACTGACAAAGCCACTGATTTCTTTAAAAAGCAGTCAGCTGAATGATGATCACTCACTGTGATCCATCCATCATCTTCTGCTTTATCCTATATTAGGGTTGCGGGGGTGGGGGTTGGGGGTTCCCCTTGCCCATCCAGAGGAGAATGTTTCAGGCGCTGGGCAATTCACCCAGGACAGGACCCCAATCTATCACTGGGCACAGACATACACACTATATGGGGCAATTTGGAGAATTCGATTGACCTTGATCTATGTTTTTGGACTGTGGGAGAACACCGGAGAACCCGGAGGAAACCCACGCGGTTATTTGGTGGGTGCATTAGTCCTATCCCAACAGTGTCACTGAGGTGGAGAAATGAAACTCCAGCAGCACTGCTGCACTAAAACCCCCTCACCACATCAGTGTCACTGCAGAACTGACAATAAACAATCCACCACCCAAATGATACCTGTTCTGTGATGCTGCTGAGAACCAACAGGGACTAACAACAACAAAGAACACAGATGGACTACAGTCTGGAATTATAGAACTACAAAGTCCATCTATATGATAAGTGGAGGAAATAGATAATGGAGCGAGAAGGGGGCGTGTCCTAACTTTTGACTGGTACTGTAGGTTACATGTAGAGTAACACAGGAAGCAAGTTACATTTACATTTAGTCATTTAACAGACGCTTTTATCCAAAGCGACTTACACATGAGAACATCACGAGTCAGAAGCCATGGAGAAAACTAGCTACACTGTAAAATCATCAAACCTGATCGCCACCTGATGCTGCGCCCCCACCCCACCCCACCCCACCCCCTTTTTTTCTTTCTACAACAGGTATTTGTTAAAGAGATGCGTCTTTAGTAGTTTCTTAAAACTGTTTAGCGACTCTGCATTACAGACAGAGTTGGGAAGATGGTTCCACCATTTTGCAGTGGTGAACATCATGTAGTGAGAATCAGCTCCTCGGCGAGGTGGAACCACCAGGTGGTGATCATCACTGGAACACAGTGAACGAGTCGGAGTGTATTATGAAAATATAGAGTGAAGGTAAGAGGAGCAGATCCAGAAATGGTACTGTAGGTCAGACTTCTACTGAATGCAGCAGCTACAGGGAGCCAATGGAGAGAGAGGAGTAGTGGAGTTAATCTCAGTACAATGGTCCACATTTATTTGATCAATTGTTGAGGAAAAAGTGCAAACAGAGGCAAAGTCAACGTAGCATCCTTACAAAATACAACATTCAACACGGACCTGTACGCATTACTCCGCGTGTTTTATGTCGATCGTGGTGTTGGTTCTATGAAAACTGGTTGAACGAGATTAGAACACAATGATGTGAGATCCACTAACAACAGACCGGCTCTGTGGGCAGAGTCACATTCAGATCGAAAGTTTACAGCCTTAAGCCTCATTTATACTCCCTCTGCGTACGGAAATGTGTGCGTGCGCTTCATGCGATATAACAGTTACTGCCCACATACTTTCTTGCGTCAGCTCCGTTGATATGGTTGTTGAACACTACATCCATTAGAGGGCAGTATAGAGTAAAAATTAAACATGGCGATGGCGGAGGAACTTGTGATTTTGTACATACTGCAAAAACGAGAAAAGGCAGCGTTCTAGGCGGCGGTGGTCTGTGAGGCCACTGAATAGGTCGCGACATTTGGATGGAGAATTTTATTTACTTGTCCGCCCAATGAGGGAAATTGATGACGTCATTTCCAATACTTTCGGATTTTTAATTCCTTTCCAATGTCCAGCTGTTTTGTAACAACTGTTTGTCCCTGTGCCCCGGCAAAGTAACTTCATATAAATGATTAATATTGCGCACCAACTCGCACAACCGGGCTTCAAAAAGTTCTGCCATGTTTTTCTTCTTCTTCGTGTACATATGGAAGTGGTCGCATCATGCACTGCCCCCACGGTTTCCAGTGGTATTGCTCCGTCCTGTCCGCATCCGCAAGCTTTCAGAAAACGTGCAAATTACGTACGAAATGAACGCAGAGTACGGACAAAAGGCTCCGTCCGTATCCGTATTTAACGTTGAGCATAAATGAGCCTTTAAGCAAACGTTGGGACGTCCCTGCTGAAAAGGTGTTTTATTTCATTTAAGTGTTAGTTAAGTTAAAGTGTCTTCTTCTGTTAATGATGACAGGAATTTAATTTAATGGAAAATTTAATTATTAGAAGGGACTGTATACAGGGGTGGCACAGTGGCTTAGTGGTTTGCATGTTCTCCTCTCAGCACTAGGGATTCCTGGTTCGAATCCCAATCTGGGTGGAGTTACCATGTTCTCTCCGTTTCCGCGTGGGTTTCCTCCGGGTTCTCCGGTTTCCTCCCACAGTCCAAAAAACATGGATCAAGGTCAAATAAATTCTCCAAATTGCCCCATATAGTGTGTGTCTGTGTGAGTGAGTGAGTGTCTAGTGATAGATTGGTGCCCTGTCCTGGGTGTATCTGCCCAGCGCCTGAAATGTTCTCCCCTGGATGGGCATGGGGAACCCCCCCCCGCGACCCTAATAGAGGATAAAGTGAAAGATAATGGATGAATGGATGGATTATATACAGGGCATGATGGCTTAGCATGTTCTCCTCTCAGTGCTAGGGATTCTTCAAATTGCCCCATATAGAGTGTGTTTGTGTGAGTGTGTGTCCAGTGATAGATTGGGGGTGTATATGGCCAACGCCAAACGTTCTCCCCTGGATGGGCAAGGGGAACCCCCCCTGTGACTTTAGTAGAAGATGACTGGATGGATTATATACAGGACATATTTTATTTTACCTTCAAAACGTTAATTTGGAAGCTTAATAGTAATCTGTGCATTACAAAATGTAAACGTTTATATCATAGAAAGATCATGATTAATTATTATAATCATTAGAACAGTGGAATAAATTACCCAGACCCCAAACGTTTGCAAAAAAACTGGACGGATCTTTACAATACGGACAACTAGTGAAGAGTCAATGACACCGTGATAGTAAAAATAAAAATAACTCAGCTCAGGATGTTTGGATGACGGATCACTACTTGTGTCAACAAAAATCGTGCGCCACGTGCAGATCGCCAAGGTCACACGGTCAGACTGTGCTGTGAGAGTGGCCCTGTCACATGACCTTACATGTGAACCAGGCCTTTAGCGGCCATTGACAGTGGCTCTGGGAAGCGGAGGGTCTTACCGAGTTTCTCCACGAGCTTCAGCATGACGCCACCAATATGAATCTCTCCGGTGACTCTCAGCGAGACGTCCTTGTTAAGGTCGGTCACGTGCATCTTTAGTTCCCATGTGCCATCAGCGTAGCAGCCATCCGGCATCCGGATACCATCCAGGGCCATGTCTTAAAAATGATCAAGATAAAAGCAATTAATCAATCGATTCATTAATAGCTAATCAAACATTAAAGGCATGTATTTCGTTATATAACCTTTATTATACTGATTTGTTTTATTGTATACATTTTAAGACTTGCATGCGGGCGGCACAGTGGCTTAGTGGTTAGCATGTTCTCCTCTCAGCCCTAGGGATTCCCGGTTCGAATCCCCATTTCTATGATCTCCCCGTGTCTGTGTGGGTATCCTCCGGGTTCTCCAGTTTCCTCCCACAGTCCAAAAACATGGATCAAGTCAATCGAATTCTCCAAATTGCCCCATATAGAGTGTGTATGTGTGCCCTGTGATAGATTGATGTCCTGTCCTGGGTGTATCTGCCCAGCGCCCGAAACGTTCTCCCCTGGATGGGCATGAGGAACCCCCCCGTGACCCTGATATAGGATACAGCAGAAGATAATGGATGGATGGACTTGCATGCCTTTAGTTTGGGGAAGGGCCTATATTCTGTACCAGCGCGACTGTACCCCATGATCTAGCATGGTGAGCATAAAAGACCTAAAGTGGACCGTGCATAATTATGTATATACATAATTCATTTATTCATTATCTTCTGCTTTATCCTATATTAGAGTCGCGGGGGGGGGGGGGTGTCCTCATGCCCATCCAGAACATTTCAGGCGCTGGGCAGATACACCCAGGACAGGACGCCGATCCATCGCTGTGCACACACTCACTCACACAGACACACTCTATATGGGGCAATTTGGAGAACTCAATTGACCTTGATCCATGTTTTTGGACTGTGGGAGGAAACTCAAGCACCCGGAGGAAACCCACACGGACACGGGGAGAACATGGAAACTCCACCCAGATGGGGATTCGAACCGGGAATCCCTAGTGCTGAGAGGAGAACATGCTAAACCACTAAGCCACCGTGTCGCCCATCATCGGATATTAATAGTTAAAAAAAAATTTTTTTGAAAATTGACACCTTTTACAGGCGGCATGGTGGTTAGTGGTTAGCATGTTCTCCTCTTAGCGCTAGAGATTCCCGGTTCGAATCCCAAGCTGGGTGGAGTTCTCCCCGTGTCCGTGTGGGTTTCCTCCGGGTTCTCCGGTTTTCTCACACAGTCCAAAAACATGGATCAAGTCAATTGAGTTCTCCAAATTGCCCCATATAGAGTGTGTCTGTGTGAGTGAGTGTGTGCACAGCGATGGATTGGCGTCCTGTCCTGGGTGTATCTGCCCAGCGCCCAAAACGGT
>JAFMOD010000210.1:1676087-1693303 GCA_019802435.1 Corydoras maculifer
GCGTCTGGATTGGCCGACTTTACCTACTTAACGCACTAAGCCTCAACCAGAGAGCAGACGCTAAAACTCACTAACCAACAGTTTACTGAATGCTGCACTCATTACATCAATGCTGTACAGAGCGGCACGGTGGCTTAGTAGTTTAGCATGTTCTCCTCTCAGCGCGAGGGATTCCCGGTTCGAATCCCAATCTGGGTGGAGTTTCCATGTTCTCCCCGTGTCCACGTGGGTTTCCTCTGGGTTCTTCGGTTTCCTGCCACAGTCCAAAAACATGGATCAGGGTCAATTGAATTCTGCAAATTGCCCCATATAGAGTGTGTGTGTGTGTGTCTGCCCAGCGCCTGAAACATTCCCCCCCCCCTCCCCCCGTTACCATAGTAGAGGATAAAGCGGAAGACAATGGATGGATGGATGGAACCTCTGTTGGGGCGGCACAGTGGCTTAGTGTTTAGCATGTTCTCCTCTCAGCTCTAGGGATCCCCGGTTCGAATCCCAATTTAGGTGGAGTTTCCATGTTCTCCCCATGTCCGTGTGGGTCTCCTCCGGGTTTCCCACAGTCCAAAAACATGGATCAAGTCATTTGAGTTCTCCAAATTGCCCCATATAGAGTATGTCTGTGTGAGTGAGTGTGTGCCCAGCGATAGATCGGCACCCTGTCCTGGGTGTATCTGCTCAGAGCCTGAAACGTTCTCCCCTGGATGGGTATGGGGAACCCCCTCTTCCCGCGACCCTAATAGAAGATAAAGCGGAAGATAATGATGGATTATATTTATTGCACCAGTCTCAGCAGCACATTTAAATATAACCTTACCCGTCCACGTTAAAGACGATAATAAAAGCCATGTCTGAGAGGAAACGTCTGTTATTACGGCGCTGATGGGAAACGTCTGGACTCGTCGCGGTAAACAAGTCAATTATGCGTTACTCAAAGGCATCGTTTAAAAAGGTCAACTTTGTGGAAACCGAGAAACACAAACAGAGGGGAGGTACAACGCCCGGCTACAGGTGCATACAACAAAGTTTACATAGAAAAAAAACCTTCAGCTGCCAAACAACCCGCAGCTCTGAGTAAAGGGCAGGGGCGAGGATTAGAGGAGACATGGCTATAATAACAAGATGGCTGGTTAAAGCTGCTGAGCTCAAAAAACATGTGCTGGAAACGAGACATTCTTCAGTTTGCTATGCCTTGAGACATTTCTACTCAAAAAGCTGAAGACCGACTCTGATTCCGTTTCCTCAGAATTAATCCTGCGACATGTAAACAGAAAAAGTACCAGCAGGGCAGATTCAGTGGTGCAAGCTGTGTGGATGGACTGGTGTAATGTTTTCATTCTGGCTACTCAAGAAGAGCCCACCCCCAACCTCCATCCATCCATCCATTATCTTCTACTTTAACCTCTATTAGGGTCACGGGGGGGTTCTCCATGCCCATCCAGGGGAGAACGTTTCGGGCGCTGGGCAGATACACCCAGGACATGGTACCAACCTATCACTGGGCACACACTCACTCACACAGACACACTATATTGGAATGTCCATATTCGAGTCTTGATCCATGTTTTTGACTTGATTCATGTTTTTAGACTGTGGGAGGAAACCGGAGAACCCGGAGGAAACCCATGTAGACACGGGGAGAACATGGAAACTCCCCCTAGATTGGGATTCAAACCGGGAATCTGTGGTAATGTCGTGGTAATCAAACCAACACGCACAGAGTGTGGACTTTACATACTACAATTTAAATGTAAATGGCATAATATCCATCCATTATCTTCTGCTTTATCCTCTATTAGGGTCGCGGGGGGTTCCCCATGCCCATCCAGGGGAGAACGTTTCGGGCGCTGGGCAGATACACCCAGGACAGGGCGCCAATCTATCAATGGTCACACTAACTCACACACACACACTCCATATGGGGCAATTTGGAAAATCCAATTAATTCAATTGGACTGTGGGAGAAAACCGGAGGAAACCCACGCAGACACGGGGAGAACATGGAAACTTCACCCAGATTGGGGTTTGAACCGGGAATCCCTAGTGCTGAGAGAAGAACATGCTAACCACTAAGCCACCGTGCCGCCCCCAACCTCCTTCCATTTAAACAAACCGTACACAATTATAATAGCAAAACATGCAAACACTGAGACACCCAAGTGTGTGTGTGAGTGAGTGAGTGTGTGTCCAGTGATAGATTGGCGCCCTGTCCTGGGTGTATCTGTCCAGCGCCCGAAACATTCTCCCCTGAATGGGCATGGGGGGGAACCCCACCCACCCCCGCGACGCTAATAGAGGATAAAGCGGATGATGCTGGATGGATGTTTACAGTTAAAGGAATGACTCGGCAATTTCATCATCTTTTTAAAGGAGGACAGCCGGAGGGCGGGAGACTTATCAATCTGGTTTCATGTTAATAGTCGGCAGAGCACTTTACGGCCTTCCCCTCTTTATTTCGGCCTCCGCTCACACAGAGCTGAGTGCTCACTGGGCCAGCAATTAATGAAAATCACTGTGCAGTTGTCGATCATGTGAACCCAAGAACCTACACTCTCAACTCCCTCCCACGTCACTGCACGCTCCATTACGTGCTTCTGTATTCCAACCCAAGCAGACGTTCAGGGTCAGAGCACAGGGTCAGCATTCATACAGTCTTACTGCTATAAGCATTAAAGAGTTTAGTAAAGCTCCTGAATGTCAAGAACATGCTGCCAATCATATTTCTGAATCAATTCAATCGTAAGGAATCGCAAATTCTTCAGAATTCTCGATGTGAATTTGAGCGAAAAAAAATATTCATCCATCCATTATCTTCTGCTTTATCCTATATCAGGGTCGCGGGGGGTTCCCCATGCCCATCCAGGGGAGAATGTTTCAGGCACTGGGCAGATACACCCAGGACAGGGCGCCAATCTATCACTGGACACACACTCACAAACACATACACACTCTATATGGGGCAATTTGGAGAATTCAATTGACCTTGATCCATGTTTTTGGACTATGGGAGGAAACCGGAGAACCCGGAGGAAACCCACGCGGACATGAGGAGAACATGGAAACTCCACCCAGATGGGGATTCGAACTGGGAATCCCTAAAGCTGAGAGGAGAACATGCCAACCACTAAGCCACCGTGCCGCAGAAAAAAAAATTGTGTGGTATATTTGCCAAATAAATTTAATTTAATTGAGTTTTTATTTTTAAAAACGTGTTCTAGAATGCGGCGGCATGGTGGCTTAGTGGTTAGCATGTTCTCCTCTCAGCTCTAGGGATTCCCGGTTCGAATCCCAATCTGGGTGGAGTTTCCATGTTCTCCCCGTGTCCATGTGGGTTTCCTCCGGGTTCTCCGGTTTTCTCCCACAGTCCAAAAACATGGATCAAGGTCAATTGAATTCTCCAAATTGCCCCATATAGAGTGTGTCTGTGTGAGTGAGTGTGTGCCCAGTGATAGATTGGTGTCCTGTCCTGGGTGTATCTGCCCAGCGCCCGAAACTTTCTCGGCTGGATGGGCATGGGGAACCCCCCCACGACACTAGTAGAGGATAAAGCTGAAGATAATGGATGGATGTTGTAGAATGCTGGTCATTGAAAAAAACATTCCACACTAATGTGAACTACAAACCTGGGAAACAGGTCTCACACACGTCATGTCTGCAGAGTAATTACACAGGAACCCTATTTACAAAATTCTGACTAAATAGTCACAGAAAAGACCTATAATTAACCAGATAATCCTGTTAATGCATCAGACATTGTTCTTAAACAATAGGCTTCTGTACATCAGACTGCTCTTTTCTGAATCTGAGACAGAGGTAGAGCAGCAGGTCCTCCTCCTCACTCCTCACCCATAATTTTGCAAGCAATCAAATCAGAAGAGCAATTATTATCACCAATCAGCATGTGGGAGGGACTATCCATCCATCCATCCATCCATCCATCCATCCTCTTCCACTTTATCCTCTATTAGGGTCGCGGGGGGGTTCCCTATGCCCATGCAGGGGAGAACGTTTCAGGCGCTGGGCAGATACACCCAGGACAGGGCGCTAATCTATTACTGGTCACACTCACTCACAGACACACTCTATATGGGGCAATTTGGAGAATTCATTTGACCTTGATCCATGTTTTTGTCTATCACTGGACACACACTCACTCAAACACACTTGTGTGTCTCAGTGTTTGCGTGTTTTGCTTTTATAATTGTGTACGTTTTGTTTAAATGGAAGAAGGTTGGGGGTGGCATGGTGGCTTAGTGGTTAGCATGTTCTCCTCTCAGCACTAGGGATTCCCAGATGGGGAATAGAACCAGGAATCCCTAGTACTGAGCGGAGAACATGCTAAACACTAAGCCACCGTGCCACCCCCAACCTCACTGTGGGAGGAAACCGGAGAACACAGAAAAAACCCATGCGGACACGGGGAGAACATGGAAACTCCACCCAGATGGGGATTTGAACCGGGAATCCCTAGTGCTGAGAGGAGAACGTACTAACCACTAAACCACCATGAGAACCCAGAGAACCCAGATGAAACCCACTCATGCACGGTGTGGACATGCAGACCCCACACAGAAAGAATCGAACCCGCATCCATTGAGCTGTGAGGCAGCAGGTGTAACCACGGCGCAAACATGCCCCCGAAAGGTCATGACATCAAGCCATTACTAATTCTGATATCTACAGTTTGTTTAACTTACATGCCTGTGTTCTTGATAATGCGATCTTTGTCCATCTTCTGCCCAATGCCATGTACCACAAAGACGATGTGGGTCGTCTGAGGGGGCTTATCCTCCAGAGATGCCTCCTCCACATACCCCCGATGGAGCCTGGTGCCACTGCTGGAGGCTGAAATCCCCAGCAGATATAAGAACACTGGTTATAAGTCTCCATTAGGTTTAAGTGGTATTGATGTGGTTGCGGGACCTCAGGGGCGGTCAAGAACAGGTTTCCTCGCCCGTCTGAGCTCAGAGCGGATCTGTTGTGTAAACACTAACCTTTGGAGAAGCCGAGCTTCTGGGTGACGGTGCGGGCGATCTTGGAGGTCGTGGCGTCGCTGTAAAGGTACACCTCATCGACGCTGTGCCAGTCGACGTGACTGCGGCTCAGCTTCAGGCTGTGGATGGCTAAAGAGCAAAAGGTGGAGACAGGAAGGAGGAATTAGAGAAATTAAAATGATGTTTGTTCCTATAATGACGTCACACGGTGCAAAAATGTCAGAAAACGGCAAACTGAGAAAACTTTAACCTCAAGCTTGTGATATTTCAGTTCACACCAGCAACCAATAAAAAAGTGTCCATCCATTATCTTCCACTTTATCCTCTAGGATAAAGTGGAAGATAAAGACAGGGCGCCAATCTATCACTAGACACACGCTCACACACTCTATATGGGGCAATTGGGAGAATTTAATTGACTTGATCCATGTTTTTGGATGTTGGGAGGAAACCGGAGAACCCGGGGAGAACATGGATACTCCACCCAGATTGGGAGTCGAACCGGGAATCCCAAATGCTGACCACTAAGCCAACCATCTATCCATCCATTATCTTCTGCTTTATTCTCTACTAGGGTCGTGGGGGGGAAGGGGGGGGGTTCCCCATGCCCATCCAGGGGAGAACGTTTCGGGCGCTGGGCAGATACACCCAGGACAGGGCGCCAACCTATCCCTGGGCACACACTTACTCACACAAACACACACTACACGGGGCAATTTGGAGAATTCCATTGAATTGATCTACGTTTATTGGACTGTGGAAGGAAAGAACCCGGAGGAAACCCACACGGACATGGGAAGAACATGAAAACTCCACCCAGATTGGGTTTCAAACCGGGAATCCCTAGTGCTGAGAGGAGAACATGCTAACCACTAAACCACCGTGCCTCCCTCAAATATTTTAATACAACAACTTCCACAGGCGGGTGGATTAGTGTTTAGCACGTTCGCCTCTCAGCGCTAGGAATTCCCGGTTCGAATCCCCATCTGGGTGGAGTTTCCATGTTCTCCCCGTGTCTGCGTGGGTTTCCTCCGGGTTCTCCGGTTTCCTCCCACAGTCCAAAAACAGGGATCAAGTTAATTGAATTCCCAAAATTGCCCCATATAGAGTGTGTGTGTGAGTGAGTGTGTGCCCAGCGATGGATTGGCGCCCTGTCCTGGGTGTATCTGCCCAGCGCCCGAGACGTTCTCCCCTGGATGGACATGGGGACCCCCACCGCGACCCTAATAGAGGAAGATAATGGATGAATGAATGAACAGCTTCCACTTTATACCAAAGTGCAAAATCTTATCTTAAATAACAGAACGTATGGAGGACAAACCTCCGTCATTTCAACAGTTTAAACTAAAATATCACAGAGCGGAACTGAAAAGCAGTCCGTAACGTCTTCCCAGAAAGCACATTATTTATAAATGATAAATAATGCAGACTGAGGGCCACACATGAGGAAAGCTCTGCAGAGGTGTGAAGCTGGCTTCTTATCTTACCACAACGAGAAGTCAGCTGGTCACCAGGCCGCTCGACTCGACGGGATTACACATGATCACAGGAGCTCGGGCCAAATGCAGCAGATGTGTGAGGCGTGTGAAAGGGCTTTAATGTGAACACGCGAAAGTTCTAAACACGTCTTATAATAAAGGAATAACCTGCACAGTCATTCAGGAACAGCAAAAACAACCCACAACCAATGGTAATTGTCCATCAATTACTTATTGTCACAGGTGTCCGGGGCACCTGTCCCTCATTTGTGTATTCATGGACTCCGTTGGGTGATTGGTTTATTTTTGTGCACGTGACCTGGTGTTTTTTGGATTTAGTTTCCGTTTTCCCTTTCCCCCGTGCACGTCTTTGTAGTGGTTATTCCCCATTTTAGTTTCGTTTCTTTTCTTCCCCCTTTCTGTTGTTGTCCCTACACCATTTTCATTCATTCATCCATTATCTTCCGCTTTATCCTCTATTAGGGTCGCGGTGGGGTTCCCCATGCCCATCCAGGGGGAACGTCTCGGGCGCTGGGCAGATAGACCCAGGACAGGGCGCCAATCCATCGCTGGGCACACACTCACACACACAGACACACTCTATATGGGGCAATTTTGGAGAACTCAATTGACTTGATCCATGTTTTTGGACTGTGGGAGGAAACCGGAGAACCCGGAGGAAACCCACGCAGACACGGGGAGAACATGGAAACTCCACCCAGATGGGATTCGAACCGGGAATCCCTAGTGCTGAGAGGCAAATGTGCTAACCACTAAGCCACCGTGCCATCCCCTACACCATTTTAAATAATAAATACTTCGTTTTGTTTTTATGCCCGGTGTCTCTGAACTCTCCTTCCGCGCTTGAAGATGGTACAGCGCTGTGCATTTCTACCGCACAGGCTCATAGCCGTGTTAGCGCTCACAGGTGCCTTGGCGTTGCATATTTTCTCTGCGCAGCCGTGCCCTGTGGACGCTTTCAGGCGCAAGCGGCGTACGCATTCCCTCCCGCGTAGCTGATCTCCCGGGGAAGACGAGCGACTTCTAACATTAATTAAATGCCGTGCTTTATTATCAGCCCTAACTTCCTTCCTCTGTCTGTTTCTTTTGAGGTGTGACCGGCGTCCTGGAGGTGTAGTCAGACCTTCATCAATGGCTCTGCCGACAAATACTGGATGGAACCTGAATATTAATTGGACTTACGGTCCTGCAGGACGCCCCTTAATGGACTCACATATAGTTTTCCAGTTGGTAGAGTTTTTCCATTTGTTAAATATCTGTACATTAGAGTCCTACACTGTTGATGCTGTCTGGTCGCTCAAGGAGGATGAGTCCCCCATTGAGTCTTGGTACTTCCAAGGTTTCATCCTTAAATAACAACATAACAGGGAGTTTTTTCTTGCCACTGTCGCTTGGGCTTGCTTTTTGGGGGTTTAAAGGTTTTTCATTCTGTAAAGCTGCTTTGTGACAATGTACTGTACTGTTGTAAAAAGCGCTCTGTAAATAAATAACTTGAACCAGCCACTGCACCTGACATGGGCTGCTTCTGCACACCAGCTTTAGGAAGGAAGGTTAAGCGTTGGAAAGTATCACATGTGTGTAGTCATGTTAGTTTACATTAGACTGACAGTGGTGCGAGGGTGTGACTGGAAGCAGGGACAGGACGGGGATCAGGTAAACACCCGCCATTCAATAACGTAGGGCAGGTACATCCATTTAGCTGATCTGCTTCCCATCCATGCCTCCAATACATAGTCCCCCCCCCCCACACACACACACACTCTCGCACCAGTGAGTCTGGTGTGAAAGAAACTGACTAGCCCTCAGAGCCCTGACCTCAACCCCATTTTGGGATGAATTAAAACAGATCACAAACCAGGATCCCCAGTCTAACGTTAGCACCATGAAAAAAAACGTCCTTTAAGATATTTTTTCACCGGGTTCTCCGGTTTTCTTCCACAGTCTAAAATCATGGAGCAAGTCAACTGAACTCTCTAAATTGCCCCATATAGAGTGTGGGGGGGGTCCCCCATGCCCGTCTCGGGCGCTGGGCACCCAGGACAGAACGCCAATCTATCACAGGACACACACTCTATATAGGGCAATTTGGAGAATTCAGTCAACCTTGATCCATGTTTTTGAACTGTGGGAGGAAACCAGAGAACCCGGAGGAAACCCACATGGACACGGGGAGAACATGGAAACTCCACCCAGATTGGGATTCGAACCAGGAATCCCTAGCGCTGAGAGGAGAACATGCCAAACACTAAGCCACCGTGCTGCCCATGAGTGAGAACCATTAACAATAAAATACAAAATCAATACAAAAAAAAAAGTCAATAAAAGTCCCTCTATTATAAAAAAAAAAAAAAAAAACACATAATTTATCAGTTACGCTCATGATTTAATAATCCAGAAACTCCGAACTGTCAAAATGTGACGTCTTCTTAAGAATAAAGAGAATTTATTAACAAGGCAATAGAAGAATATTAAATCTGAATTTTACTGCTTGCTTTATTTATTGCTGTCGGCGGAAAACGGAGACGAATTCTTTATTGCAGACGGTCTCTGGTGTGTTCCTCACACCTGGATCCCAGACACCAACTATTAATATAATCAGACTTCAGACGGTATGTTTAACTTCCACAGTGGTTCATGCAGCTGGAAAAATTCTAAATGAAGGATGCACCTGCTACTTTAGTTTTATTTCAGGAGCCTCATATTAATAACAGTGCAGTGTTGAGACTTTCACTGCAGGCAACAGCAAAGACACACCACCCCTGTATGAAAAGCATGAAATTAGAAAAGAATAACCCACTTAAAAAGTCCCACATATGCATGTTGTAGATTTTGCAGACCTGTAATATCATGGTTTATACGTGGTTATTCAGAAGGGTGTGGTAGCTCAGTGGTTTGGGTGTGTTGCAGTTCACCACTGCAAAATGGTGGCACGTTCTTCCCAACTCTGTCCGTAAGGCAGAATCACTAAACAGTTTTAAGAAACTACTGAAGATGCCTCTCTTTAACAAATACCTGTTGTGGAGAAAAAACTTTAAAAAATTTAAAAAATAAAAATAAAAGGGGGGGGGGGGCGCAGCATCGAATAACAATCAGGTTTGATGATTTTACAGTGTAGCTGGTTTTCTGCATAACTTCTGACTTGTGGTGCTCTCATTTGTAAGTCGCTTTGGATTAAAGCGTCTGCTAAATGACTAAATGAAAATGTAATGTAATGTGTTATTAATCTGCAGATTCAACCCCTGGCTGAATCCAATAAAAAGTTGGCAATGGATGCCCTTAAGCAAGGTCCCTAACCACAATAGCGTTCAGGGCTGATGTAATCATGGCTGACTCTGTGCTCCAACTGCAACCATCAGGTTGACACCCTAATAAGTTGCTTTGAATAAAAGCGTCAGCAAAATGACCCTTGGCTTTTTCAAGCTCCACATCTACCCAACATTTAAACAAAAATGTAATGCCAATAGTTTAAAAGCAGCAGTAACATTTCTAAATGGTCAAATATATTCTAAAAAGCAGCAACGTACATTACATCAGTACTAGGGGTGCGGAAAAAAATCGATTCTTCAAAGGATCGCGATTCGTAGTCCTGGTGATTCTGAATGGATTCAAAATGCCCAAAACTCGATTTTTAAAAAAGGCATTTAAGTTTAATTTTTTGCCGCCTCTCTTGAGCGTACTGCGTATTGCATTAGGTATCCGCTCGGCCACCGTACAGCGTGCTTGTTAACCAGCTCCCATTGTCTGAATGGAGCTCGCTAGCATGGATCAGGAAGCATGGAGCAGGGGGAAGAGTGGGATTCGACTCGCCCCGTTGTCGTTGAAAGCCGGTGTTTGGGTACACTTTGGATTCTACAACGTCCCGGAGCAGAGAGAGCTTGACATGAGCACTATTGTTTGCAAATAGTGTAAAAAAAAAATTGAGGTACTTTGGAAATATGACAAATGCGTGAGCCTGTTTTGCGCGACGTCACCCTGAGCTAAAAGAAGTTGAAGATATATTTAATATTTAAGATTAAGTTTTGAAACCGTAGCGAATGTTGGTGCAATATAGTTAAACAGACTGAAGTACGGATTCTATTTTTAATGTTAAGTTTTAAAGATTTGCAAAATCTAAATGCACTCTGACTGTAAAGTCTGGATTTTAGTCAGAAGTAGTAGAAGTTAATGCACCATGGTAAACTTTGGTATTAATATATTTTAAATTATTTGTTTATTGATGGATGTTTTTTATGTAAGAAAAAGGCAGGCAGTTAAGCTAACCGTATACTGCTCATTTTAATTTAGCGCAGTCCTATTTTTGTATGCAAAATGATTTAATAAAGGAAGGAACCTGAAGTATTGTTTAAATAAACGTTCTATTTGTTTACATCATTTAATTTTGACAATTACATCATTTAAACAAAATTAAAGACCATTTGAAGTAAAAAATCGATTCTGAATCGAAAATCGATTCTGCATCGAATCGTGACATTAAAAATCGGAATCAAATCGAATCGCCAGACACAGAGATTCGCACCCCTAACTAACACAGCTTTAATGCTTACAGTATAACAGCAAAAAAACCATTTCTAAATGTTTCTAAAAAGCAGCAACGTACATTACATCGGTACGCAACTCTCCACAACGAAAGCACAAACCCTCAAAAGTCACAATGTCCAAAAAAATGGGAACGTAATGCAACAAAACTATATGGTAATTTGTTAGTTTGAGTACAAAATTAGTAGCGAGAGGGGGAGGGGGTTTACATCTGTCAAGATTTTAAAGCACAGGGTTGATGATGGTTAAATTTTATTAGTGGTAGTAGTTTTGAAAATCACGGTAAACATGAAATGAAAAAAGAAAATTAATAAATACTTAAACAGTGGGGTTTGTTGGGTATTAAAATTTTGATTTAATAAGACACACCCAAGATTCAAAGAACAAAATGAATACACAGCATTAAAATCAACACAGAAAACTTTAGCCTCATCACACTGAAATGAACCACATCACACTGAAATGAAGGAACGAACTGTAAAACAGGATACTGTAATAATTACAAAACAAACTGATCAGATCACAAGCTGCCTCTATGATTCATAACCATATCCCATTTTACAGCACACACAAACACCATAAGGTCAAACATGTGACAGGATATTGGAGTTTAGGACTCTTTAGTATTATATATATATATTAGGTGTGCAGGGAAAAAAATCTTTTTTTTTTAAGTAAAAAAGTAATGTTTTAAATAAACATTCTATTTGTTTACCTTGTCATTTTATCTTCTCAATCACATCATTTAAACAAAATTTAAAGACCATTTGAACTGAAAAATCGTTTCTGAAACGAAAAACGTTTCTGAATCGAAAATCGATTCAGAATTAAATCGTGACCTCAAAAATCGGAATCGAATCGAATCGCCAGACACTAAGAGATTCGCACCCCTAATATGGAGTTATACACATTCTCCTTTATTCTTCTTCATGTTTGACAACTGGTGTCTGCAAGCAGAGCAGATCTATACTGAAAGCGAGGGATCCCTGCACTCTAGAGCTGCAGTAGTGAACCACAGGGGTATGAGGTTTAGTCCCAGCACCTTGAAGATAGCAGGAAATGTGCTGATGGTTTTTACCACAAGTAAAAGGTAAACTGGTTCATAATGAGGTAACAAATAAAACTTATATTTCACTACTCCAGGGTGCAAAATTCAAATAAAACTTAATATCTCAAATGAGAGGGAGAGAAAAGCATTCCTTTTAAACCAGAGAGACAACACTTAATCCAAAGAGATTACTACACCTACTGCAACACAGTTGTCTATATGTCTCGGAAAACTAGGTCAAACTCTACAGGAGAACAAGGCCAGATTTAATCAACATCAATTCTGACACTGCGGCAATGTACGTAGATCTGGACATATATTTTATTTATAGAGCTCTAGTTAATTGGTCTCTATAAAAAATTCAATTGTTATATCCAGGCCTTGTTCTTCAACTAGCAGGACTCTTGTCCTGAAGGGCAGGATAGAAAGTCTAAAGGAGTTTGAAGATAAAAACACTAGTGATGATACAGTACCTTGGCAGCGCTTTCGCTTGTGGCTTTTAGCACTCCTCTGATATCCACTCCATTTGAACAGAAAGGGGAGGTAGAAAGGAGGGATGTAGGAGAGAACTAACAAACCAAAAACAGTCAATTGACATGGTAAAATAACGGTAATTTCAAATGTAAAAGTCTATGTTATTTAAACTGAACCTGTTGTTTAGATTAGTTTTCTAAGATCGAGCCAAAATTACTCAAAATAAACAAGCAAAATATTAAAAACTTTTTTTTTTTTTTTAAAAACCACCCCTATATCGTGCTAAATGACTATCCTAACTTAATTCTGCCTGTGCAGAATTACATTTAGTAGAAAATGGGCAATTTATCAATTGAATTTTTTTTTTATTAATGACCACTAATTAGTTAATTCATTGGTAAAAAATAAACAGTGGGGATGTTGGGTATTAAAATTGTGATATAATTTGATTTGTGACGAAATTAATATACGGGCTTAAAATCAACACAGAAAACTTTAGCCTTTTGAACAACATCGCACTGAAATGAAGGAACAAAGTGTAAAACAGGATACTGTAATTAATTCCAAAATTAATTTGATCAGATCACAAGCTGCCTCTATGAACACAGTAAATTGACATCGTAATATAACGGTAATGTAAAAGTCTATGTTATTTACAGTGCACCTGCGGTTTAGTTTAGTTTTCTAAGATCGAGCCACATTTTACTGAAAATAAACAAGCAAAAAAAAAAAAAAAAAAAAAAAAATATATATATATATATATATATATATATATAAACACCCCTAAATCGTGTTAAAATGACTTTATCCTAAATTAATTCTGCTTGTGAAGAATAACATTTAGTAGAAAATGGTCAATTTAGAAAACAAAATTAATCAATGACCACTTATTAGTGAATCAATTGGTAATTCTTTAATTGATTCATGTGTTGTCAATGACAAAGAAGAACTGTGCAAAGTATTTTTGTATAGTATCGGATAATGTGAAGTGGGTGAAATAGCATTTGCAAACTTTTAATCAGACACACAGATAAAGCTGATATAGAGGTGATAATACAAATTGTTCTATACAGAATTGGTTCGTCTTATATCCTCCTGAATTTCACTCAATCTGTGCAAAGAGTTTAATTAAATAAATGTTGGCTCTTAAAATGCTGAAGAAGGAAAATGACTAAACCTCAAAAGACACACTCAGCAAATTTACGACCTACACAATATGTTGCGATATAATAGTCAATATGGTGCAGTATGTAAGTCGCTGCCGTCAGTGACTGAAACACTGAAGTTCATCGGACAGAACCTTTCAAAATACAATCAGACTTGCAGATAACAGTGCTGCTCTCAGCATGCAAGAAAAAAAACAGCCAGTGGCGGAGAGACCTTCAGGCAATTCAGCAGCCTGACCGTCGGAAAGAGTCAATATCATGACTGTGCATTTCAGAACACACACACACACGCGCACACACGCGCACACACACACACACACACACACACACACACACACACACACACACACACACACACACACACACACACACACACACACACATCTATTGTCTTTTGTTTGCTTAGAAATAACACCCAAGAACAAGAAATAACAAGAAAACAACAACCAATCTTTATTAACTTCACTATTTATACACTATTTATCTTTATTAGAATATTTTTAATTTCATGTTCCAAAAAACATGTTAGAACTTGAAAACGATTTAATTTTGCTCCAAACTAAGCTTTGGGAGTTTGCTGGTTCTGTCTTATAAACATAATCTCTACATAATCTTTATATTATTACTGTCTCACACTGTTAAAGCTGCCTCGCTGCTCAATGTGCAGTCGTCCTCCACCGAGGCCTGGTTCTCACACATTTTCTTCCTTTTAAAACAAATACCAAGTTTCTGTCACTAAAGTTTACTCTATTCGTGCATAGAGGAAAATTATATTTAAGCGATGTGAAGGTTGGTTGTTCTTTTTTCTCTCAGTCAATTAAATAAAAGCATAATTTATAATTTTCTTAAAAAAAAAGAGAGAAAAAAAATGATGACCAATTAGCCGTTTGCAGGAAAGGTTTTCACAAACCTGGGCCGAGAGGACGCTACTGGCTTTTGACTATAAGGCTGAAAGTTAAAGATACTACGCATTATAGGTATGCCAGTTTGTGTAATGCAGCTGCGCGGTTTTACAAACTTTATATCGTAAAATCGGCAGCCTCACCACATGTAACATGAAAGTCGTACAACATTCAAACTAATTTATTACTATTTGTGTATTAGGCAAACGGAGAGGTGGTCCTTTCACAGATTCAGTAGACGGGACGCATTCAGAACACTTTGATGAAGCGTTAGGTGATCCTGCAGTTTGTTGAAATTGTTAGTTATATTATAGTAACATTATAGTCCCTTGTTTCTGGCTACACACCAGCCTTCATCTGCGCTGCTGCAACAATGGCTTTATTCCAAAATGGTCACTTTAAACACTGTGGCATTATTATGGTCACGGTAGCTCGGTGGTTAGGATGTTGGGCTATCAATCTGAAGGTTGGGGGTTCAAATCCCAGGTCCACTGAAGTTACCAGTGTGGGTCCTTGAGCAAGACCCTTAACCCTCATTGCCCCAGGGATGTTGTGATTAACCCTGTGCTCACCTTGTAAGTAGCTTTGGATAAAAGCGTCTTCTAAATGACCAAATGTAAATATATGTAAGAAACAAAGGAGCCATCAAGGAGCTATGCCATCAGTCCAGAGCTTTCATTACTTTGTTTAAAAAAAGGACTGCCTTTGACCTGTTGTATTACAATGTAGTGTACGGATCTGATACACAGAATCAGTACCAATACAGCAGTGTTACTACTATCAATACTCGCTTATATCTCCAACCAACAGCACTAAGTATTACTGAAGTATTAAACGACATATACAATATGAATATATGCATTAGTATCTCCGCTTCTACATCTACATAATGGTGCGTCAAATAAAGCAGACGTGTCAGAGTGCACAGTGAGTAAACACACAAACACCAGCAGCACTGCGGTGTCCGATCCAAACATACAAATGCAACACACACGAGCACAGCCACGGTGACAACACAATGCTGAGTCAGTTGCAACAGCACAGACATCAGTAAATGAATAACAACCTGTTATTAAGGATGAACCAAATATTAGGTACCCGAAATTATTCAGACCAAGTGGAAATACAAATTTAATTAAACTAACATATTTAATGATTAAATATGAATTGCTTTTGTAGCACATTTAGTAAAAAGAAGGTTATTAGCCTTTCCTCAGTTTTAAGATCTGAGATCAAGCCGCTCAACGCATGTGGAAAGGCAAATTGGGTCACATTTTAAAATTCGATGGATAATCAGTCTGTAAATCTATAATTAGTCTGCAATCTGTAAATGACAGGCGCAAACTAAAGCAATTAAACCCAGATCTCCTGTGGCACAAATTAATGGAAATAAATGTGAGCTATTTGATGATTAATCATAACACCCATCCATCCAATATCTTCCCCTTTATCCTCTATTAGGGTTGCAGGGGGGTTCCCCATGCCCATCCAGGGGAGAATGTCTCGGGTGCTGGGCAGATACACCCAGAACAGGACACCAATCTATCGCTGGGCACACACTCACTCACACAGACACACTCTATATGGGGCAATTTGGAGAATTCAATTGACTTGATCCATGTTTTTGGACTGTGGGAGGAATCCATTCTTCCATTATCTTCCGCTTTATCCTCTATTAGGGTCGGGGGGGGGGGGTGTTCCCCATGCCCATCCAGGGGAGAATGTTTTAGGCGCTAGGTAGATACACCCAGGACAGGACACCAATCCATCGCTGGGCACACATTCACTCACACAAACACACACACACTCTATATGGGGCAATTTGGAGAATTCAATCGACCTTCATCCATGTTTTTGGACTGTGGGAGGAAACCTGAGAACGAGAAGGGGAGAACGTTTCAGGCGCCAATCCATCGCTGGGCACACACTCACTCACACAGACACACATAGTACTGAGAGGAGAACATGCTAAACCACTAAGCCACCGTGCCACCTTATTATATAACATATATAATATATAATTAATATAATATATAAAATATAAATATATAAAATATTTCTTAATTACAGTTTATAAATTGTTTTTGAAAACCAGAAATAAATACGGCCTAATAATGTTTTTTTATTATTGTTTTTTGGTGCTTCAATAGTTATTACAATACCATACAGTAGATAAATAAAATCTAAAAGGAAACAAAGAGAGAAAAAAAAACTGACCATGAATTTTTGAATGTCACAAAACACGCACACACACACACACACACACACACACACACACACACACACACACACACACACACACCTTCAGTCCAAACATGGCTGACTGCTAAACTACACCCGCAGTGCAAGTTCATTGAACATAGTGGTGTTAAAAATCATAAACAGAGCTTGATTTCATCTGTATAACATTAAAAAGAGATTTTAATGAGGATTTATAAAATTAAATAAGAGCAAAGGAATCCTAAATGTGGGCTAAAGTGATCTTTAAGCTTTAAAAGTAGTCATTTCATTCTACAGATTTATTCAGCGAACACACAGCCCATTTGCTCAGCTGGTTGTGTTGCTACACACATTACACTCACACTAGAGCACTCTCCAAACTT
>JAFMOD010000210.1:1737304-1763994 GCA_019802435.1 Corydoras maculifer
TTCTCCGGTTTCCTCCCACAGTCCAAAAACATGGATCAAGGTCAATTGAATTGTCCAAATTGCCCCATATAGAGTGTGTTAGTGTGAGTGAGTGTGTGCCCAGTGATAGATTGGCGTCCTGTCCTGGGTGTATCTGCCCAGCGCCTGAAACGTTCTCCCCTGGATGGGCCCCCACCCCCCACACACACACACCCGCGACTCTAGTAGAGGATAAAGCGGAAGATAATGGATGGATGTTGGATGTTATTCACATGATGCTCCCTGCACTCCGTCCCTGTGTCCTGATGTGACTGATGCAGTAAATTATAGAGGTTCAGAGAGAGTACATAAAGGCGCTCTTGTGTCGGGGGGGCAACCTTTAGCACCGCGCCGCTGCAGAGCGCTTAGAGACTGGCTTTGTTCCCCTTTACGTTTGGTTCCAGGCTGCCAGAAATCTGTTTAACACCCCGCTGTATTCCCCTCCTTTACACACAGAGACACCAGCGCCCTCCTCTGCGAGAGAACGGACTAAACGCATCATTTCTGATCTAAAGAACGTGAGTGCTGAACTCGGGGTTAAGTCTTCGGTGCTTTTCCTGTTCCGTCTGTCATTTGGGACAAAAATAATGTAATGCGCTTTGAGGCCTATTTCTAAAACATGATCGGACTATTAGGATCTCCGTTTTACCGTCGGAAGAAAATAGACCACGGGGAACAATATGTTCCCGTTCGGTTCTCCAACATCGCCTCATTTCAGACACTTCAGCCAGATTATCCTGCAACATCCATCCATTCATCATCTTCCACTTTCTCCTCTACTAGGGTCGTGGGGGGTTCCCCATGTCCATCCAGGGGAGAACGTTTTAGGCGCTGGGCAGATAGACCCAGGACAGGACACCAATCTATCACTGGACACACACTCACTCACACAGACACACTCTATATGGGGCAATTTGGAGAATTCAATTGACCTCGATCCATGTTTTCAGACTGTAGGAGGAAACCAGAGAACCCGGAGGAAACCCACGTGGACATGGGGAAAACATGGAAACTCCACCCAGATTGGGATTCGAACCAGGAATCCCTAGCGCTGAGAGGAGAACATGCCAACCACTAAGCCACTGTGACACCCATCCTGAAACATCCATCAATCCATTATCTTCCACTTTATCCTCTATTAAAGTCGTGGGGGGGGGGGGTGGGCAATTTGGAGAACTCAATTGACTTGATCCATGTTTTTGGACTGTGGGAGGAAACCGGAGAACCCGGAGGAAACCTACACAGACACGGAGAACTAAACACTAAGCCACTGTGCTACCCATCAAGGTCAATTAAATGCTCCAAATTGCCCCATATAGAGTATGTATGCCTGTGTGAGTGATGTGTGCCCAGCAATGGATTGGCACCCTGTCCTTGGTGTATCTGCCCAGCGCCCGAAACGTTCTCCTCTGGATGGGCAAGACGAACCCCACCGCAACCACTACCTTGGTACAGGATTAAGAGGAAGATCATGAGATATAGGATGAGGTGAGAGGCATGCATGTCCACAAGACGTTTGTCCAGCGTTCTAAGGTTCATACAAAGCGGGGGTTTGATTTTTTGTACTTGAGAACACTGAAGCATGAAAGGTTCTCCTTTACAGCAGGTTCTTTGATCTTCATTATTCGGGGCTGATGGTTGATCAGGCCTGTTTCCTGCGGCAGGTGATGCCGTCAGACGAAGGGGGAAAAGTTAGAACAACAGAACGTGGTTCTCCAAGCCGTCTGCGACTTGCACCTGACCCCCAAACATGTTTCCCGAAGAAGAGGCCGATCTCCAACCGGGTGCCGAATAACTTTGACATTCAAGCCGATGGTGTGAAAACCACTGTTCTAAACCATCAGAGGGGCGCGATCCCTTCCTCTTCCGCTGACGTTGTTCTCCGCTGCACCGCTGTAGAACATCAAGGAGCCATCTTGTTTTCTTCTGCCTCACAGGAACAATGCCTCGGCGGAAAGGGACCAAAGAAAAAAAATATTTAATATTAATGGGTGGCACGGTGGCTTAGTGCTTAGCATGTTCTCCTCTCAGCGTTAGGAATTCAGGTTCGAATCCCAATCTGGGTGGAGTTTCCATGTTCTCCCCGTGTCCGCGTGGGTTTCCTCCGGGTTCTCCGGTTTCCTCCCACAGTCCAAAAACATGGGTCAAGGTCCATTCTCCAAATTGCCCCATATAGAGTGTGTGTGAGTGAGTGCGTGAGTAAGTGTGTACCCAGCAATAGATTGGCTCCCTGTCCTGGGTGTATCCCTTCTCCCCTGGATGGCCATGGGGAACCATTCAGGTTCGAATCCCAATCTGGGTGGAGTTTCCATGTTCTCCCTGTGTCTGCATTGGTTTCCTGCCACAGTTCCAAGACAAGGATTCCAGGTAAATTAAATGCTCTAAATTGCCCCATATAGAGTGTGTTTGTGTGAGTGAGTGAGTGTGTGTCCAATGATAGATTGGCGCCCTGTCCTGGGTGTATCTGCCCAGCGACCGAAACCTTCTCCCCTGGATGGGCAAAGTTCTTAAACCATTGGAGACGTGCACAATCCGTTCCCTCTTTTGCTGACTCTCCGCTGCGCCGCTGTAGAACATCAGGGAGCCATCTTGCTTTTCTTCTGCCTCACAGGTACAATGCCTCGGCGGAAAGGGACCGGACGATTCCAAAGAAAAATACCTGCATGGGTTCTTATGTAAGCAGGCATTTCAATGGCAGCGCTCTTTGTGTGGGAGTAAACATACGCGTTTTCGGCCGCCGCCTTTGTGCTGGACGGTTTCCGTTGTTTCCGATCTTAACAGTTCTCATCAGGTCTATTATCCTCAGGACGTGTCACAGTTTGGGTCTTCCAAAGTTTGCTGGTGGTTGAAAATTGTAGCCCAAGGGCAACCTCTGTGCAACGCTCGCCCTCCTTTACACTGACAAGCAGATCAAAGCCGAGCATCCCGATTGTTACGGCTTGTCCTCCAGACCTTTCTTTGGCATGAATGTTGTCTTTTCTGGATTTTTCCCTTTTGTCAGGAGAATCTGCAGGACACGTCATTATAGAGCGTGTAATAGAAACCTTCAGCTGCAACAACAAACCTGGGGAAGCAGCACTTCGGGCTCGGAGGCAGCGGTGGTTCTGGGAACATACAGGTAGGGGGACCAGATTCCAATTCACCAGATGTGGGACAGAGACGGTGTTTGTGTGGGACAATGTGGGACACCAATGAATAAAGGTAGTCTAAAATAACTCAAAGCAATAAAAGGAACATCTCTACTCTGCCCCTTTAGCAGATAACAGACTGCAAAAAAATGTATTATATATATACACAGTATATATATATATATATATATATACATCTTCCGCTTCATCCTCTACTAGGGTCACAAGGGGGTTCTCCATGCCCATACAGGGGAGAATGTTTTGGGCGATGGGCAGATACACCCAGGACAGGATGCCAATCTATCACACACTCACTCACACAAACACTCTCTATATGGGGCAATTTGAAGAATTCAATTGACCTTGATCCATGTTTTTGGACTGTGGGAGGAAACCGGAGAACCCGGAGGAAACTCACGTGGACACAGGGAGAACATGGAAACTCCACCCAGATTGGTATTTGAACCGGAAATCCCTAGTGCTGAGAGGAGAACATGCTAACCACTAAACCACTGTGCTGCCTATATATATATATATATATATATATATATATATATATATATATATATAAACACACACACATCCATCCATTATCTTCCACTTTATCCTCTATAAGGGTCGTGGGGGGGTTCCCCATGCCCATCCAGGGGAGAAGGTTTCGGGCGCTGGGCAGATACACCCAGGACAGGGTGCCAATCTATGACTGGGCACACACTCACAGACCATGCGGACACGGCGAGAACATGGAAACTCCACCCAGATTGGGATTCCAACCGGGAATCCCTAATGCTGAGAGGAGAACATGCTAACCACTAAACCACCATGCCGCCCTCCATCCATTATCTTCAGATTTATCCTCTACTAGGGTCGCGGGGGGGTGCCCCATGCATATTTAATCGGACAGGACGCCAATCTATCACTGGGCACACACTCACTCACACACACACTCTATATGGGGAAATTTGGAGAATTCAATTGACTTGATCCATGTTTTTGGACTTTCTCGTCTTAATTTGCCTGAAATGTAACGAAATTGCGGGACATCTGGTCACCCTACATGCAGGACAGGTGCGGGCATTGCGTGCAGGCTACATTCGAGTGTGTACGTTGGTGTGAGTGTTTGTGTGCGGTTCCCACGTCTTCTCCGTGCAGGAATTCCAACCTCGCCTCGCTCTTGAGGACCCACACTTGAGCCGTGACCTCATTTGGGAGGTGAGCACCTGTGGAGTGCAAACAATTATCTTATTAGTGTGGCGAGGTGGCCGTCCCGACTCGACCTGCCCTGCGTCTCGGTGCTCCACCACATCAGAGGTGCGGATTTGTGAACAGAAGCCAGGCTGAAGATCAATGGCCTGATTTTTGGCTGATGCCACTCACAGAAGCTCGTCTGTAACACACCTGGACGGCGGGGGAAATCACGGAGACGGCGGCAGGGCTTAGAACTCCCGGATGGATGGATGGACTTCCAAATAAGGCGGCACGGTGGCTTAGTGGTTAGCAGGTTCTCCTCCCAGCGCTGGGGATTCCCGGTTCAAATCCCAATCTGGGTAGAGTTTCCATGTTCTCCCCGTGTCCACGTGGGTTTCCTCCGGGTTCTCCGGTGTCCTCCCACAGTCCAAAAAGAATTCTCCAAATTGCCCTATAAAAAGTGTGTATGTGTGAGTGAGTGTGTATCCAGTGATAGATTGGCGTCCTGTCCTGGGTGTATCTGCCCAGTGCCTGAAATGTTCTCCCCTGGATGGGCATGGGAAACCCCCCCCCCTGCGCAACCCGCGACCCTTGTAGAGGATAAAGCGGAAGATAATGGATGGAGGGCGGCACTGTGGCTTAGTGGCACAGTCCAAAAAAATGGATCAAGTCAATTGAATTCTCCAAATTGCCCCATACAGAGTGTGTCTGTGTGAGTGAGTGTGTCACCAGTGATAGATTGGTGCCCTGTCCTGGGTGTATCTGTCCAGCACCCGATATGTTCTCTCCTGGATGGGCATGGAGAACCCCTCCACCCTAGTACAGAATAAAGTGGAAGATAATGGATGGATGGATCCAACCCCCTGGACCCACAGTGGGAACGTCAATGGACCTGGGATTTGAACCCACAACCTTCAGATTGTCCTACACCCTAACCACTGAGCAACCACATGCACACATACGAATACACCGTAAACATACAGCCACGCAACAGAACGTGGATCCGAGCGAGGACCGACGACTTTATACAAAACGTCTCGATGCATTTGCTTCTCCACGGCTTTCAAACGTTGGATGGATACATATGTTCTCACGTACGCTCACCAGGCATCTGCCGGACTAGGAAATTCAGTATAACAGTGCAGTAGGAGCTGTTTGAAGCCAGCTGTCACAACCTGACAGGCTGTTGTTTTAGAGGCCTTTGGTATGGCCGAGGGGCCGAGGGGAGAAAAACAGCACCAGGAATGTGTACAAGTCAAGACCCAACAGTAAATCCGTCGTTTGCTTCCTTTCCCCCACTACAGACGAGAGCCAGTGAGCTCGGCCCGGGGGAAAAGGGGACGTGGGAGCGACCCGTCCCGTGATCCAGACCAGTCACTTGCCGTCAGACACTATCTAAGTATCGCTGTTAAACCCAGTCGAGACACAACCCTCATTAAAGCAAAAATACCATCCACGGGTTTGTTTCTCTTCCATCAGGACGGAGATGCAGGACGATAAAAAAGTGGAACCAGCAGCTGAGGAACAGTTTCCATCACAGAGCTGCATCCTCCATCACTCCCTCTGCACACCTACACCATTAAGAGCTTACTCATTTATAACTTGTATATCTTGTATTGAATCTTGTAACTTTGCAGCACCAATACCATAAATATAAATAAATATCATTCATTCATTATCTTCTGCTTTATCCTCTATTAGGGTCGCGGGGGGTTCCCCATGCCCATCCAGGGGAGAACGTTTCAGGTGCTGGGCAGATACACCCAGGACAGGACGTCAATCCATCGCTGGGCACACAATCATTCACTCAAACACACTCTATATGGGGCAATTTGGAGAACTCAATTGACTTGATCCATGTTTTTGGACTGTGGGAGGAAACCGGAGAACCCGGAGGAAACCCACGCGGACACGGGGAGAACATGGAAACTCCACCCAGATGGGGATTCGAACCGGGAATCCCTAGTGCTGAGTGGAGAACATGCTAAACCACTAAGCCACCGTGCCGCCGCTAAATAAATAAATAAATATATATATATATATATATATATATATATATATATATATATATATATATATAAATACACAGTGGCTTAGTGGTTAGCATGTTCTCCTCTCAGCGCTAGAGATTCCCGGTTCGGATTTCAATCTGGGTGGAGTTTGCACGTTCTCACCATGTCTGTGTGGGTTTCCTCCGGGTTCTCCGGTGTTATCCCACAGTCATTTGAATTCAATTAAATTCTTTAAATTGTCTGTGTCTGTGTGAGTGAGTGAGTGAGTGTGTGCCCAGTGATAGATTGGTGTCCTCTCCTGGGTGTATCTGCCCAGCACCTGAAACGTTCTCCCCTGGATGGGCATGGGGAACCCCCCGCGACCCTAATAGAGGATAAAGTGGAAGATAATGGATAGATGGGGAGATATATGTACATATGTGTGTGTATATGTATATATATATATATATATATATATATATATATATATATATATATATATATATATATATGTGTGTGTATATATATATATATATATATATATATATATATATATATATATATATATATATATATATATATATATATATATATTATAATTTGCTGGATGCTGTTATCGTACTATTATACAGCTGTGCTTTATATTATATATTATAATATCATTATTATCATTTTATATACTTTAAAACTTATTGAATGTTTTTATGGATACATGTTCTCTGTTGTTTGTTCTCGGTTGTACATGTACAATGACATTAAAGCTCTCTCTCTCTCTCTCTCCCTCTCTCCCTCTCTCTACATATCTATATCTAAATAGGATAACCATATTCTATATTCGTCCAATTTTATGGATTTGCTTACGAATACCATTTACTAATGTACACCAACCGAACACAAAGTGCAGGCAACATGGACAAAGCGTCTCTGATGTGCTTTAAACTCCGCTCATCTGCCGCCTCAGGGTTCTGATTTCCGAAGTGCTTACACCCATAGGCCCCTCGCAGAAAAGAAACAAAACCATGTGTAATTACCCAGCATCAAGTAGACGCTGGAGGCATGGAAAGTGTCTTTGTATGTGTGTGTGTGTGTGTGTGTGTGTTGCTGGGTGGAGGGGTAGCATGTGAGCAGTGTGGAGCCTCTCCCTGCTACATCACCAAACGTTGTGTTGTGTGACCCCGGTGGTCCGGGAAGAAGCGAGTGCACATATATCACCCTTCCTTAACATGGCAGTCACTCCTGTGCAGGCTTTGAACTTCACACGGTTCACTGAGGAAACTACTGGTGCCCTATAGAGAACGCGCCAGATCCACTGAAAATCACCAGAAACGACATGCTGCAACTTTATGGGGTTCTCAGCGGAAAGCTCACCAGATGGGCCGAGATTTTCCTCCCGCACTGAATTCACTAAATTCCTGAAAAAGTCCTTTAATATTCCGCTTTTTAGTTTCCACATTCAGTGGAATCTCCGTTTTCATTGCTAATCCATCCACAAACAATGAGGAATCCACATGAACCGATACGCAACTATTACAATTTCATCATTATCTCCCGATTTATCCTCTATTAGGGTCGTGGGGGGTTTCCCCATACCCATCCAGGGGAGAACGTCTCGGGCGCTGGGCAGATAGACCCAGGACAGGGCGCCAATCTATCACTGGACACACACTCACTCACACAGACACACTCTATATGGGGCAATTTTGAGAATTCAATTGACTTGATCCATGTTTTTGGACTGTGGGAGGAAACCGGAGAACCCGGAGGAAACCCACGCAGACACGGAGAGAACATGGAAACTCCACCTAGATGGGGATTTGAACTGTGCCACTCATGGGGAAATATATACACACACACACGTACATACACACTGTTTATGTGAGTGAGTGAGTGAGTGTGCCCAGCGCCCTGTCCTGGGTGTATCTGCCCAGCGCCCGAAACGTTCATACCTGGATGGGCATGGGGCATGGGGCATGGGGCATGGAGCCCCCCCCCAACCCTAATAGAGGATAAAGCTGAAGATAACGGATGGATGGATATACACACTCAGCATACATATTAGCAAGTACATATAATTTGTCGGAAAGAGACTTCAAAATAGATAATTATGAAGTATCTTAAAATGGCATTTCATAAACTATAAGCCTCCACAGTTCCTGGAAACGTTCTAGAACGTTCTGCACCAGTTCAAAAACCGGGACGATGTCTGGTGCAAACTCCTATTGTTGCACAAACATAATCCACGGCAGAAAATGTTTGGAGAGGATGCGGCGGCCATGAAAATGCTAATTGCGCGAGAGAGAGAGAGAAAGGGAGAGAGAGAGCGAAAGAGAGAGAGAGAGAGAGAGAGGGAGAAGGTCAATGTTCAGCGCTGGAGTTCTGACTCCACTCCCCGACCGAAAACTCATTAACACTGACAGACACAATGTGTGAGCAAGCACAGGAAGAAAAGCTAAATGTAAACACACGGCCTCACGGCTCGCTCGGCTCTACAGGATGGAGGACAGTGTAAACACATCACACACACACACACACACTCCGACACATGTACGCTTGAGTTGCTCTAATGAGATGTCATTTGGAAATGCTGTCAAACGCTATTAGGAAACCCATTCCTGATCGACCTCACCCGGGTGCTTACGAGCTGTTTGTCTAAAACGTTGCCGCACGGCCCAAACGCTACGTTTCTGGGACGCGGTGTGGAAGTGAAGACGTGTGGATGGATCCCCTCGTACCGAACAGTCGACAGAGTCGTAATTCCGTAACCTAAAGGCTGCCAGAATCAGCAGTCCGAGCTCAACAGGGCCCTCGGTGGCCCTCCGGGGCACTTAACTCTCTTCTCTGTAGGAAGCAGGGCCCTGGTTCTGCCGCATTCCCCCCTCGACGGCTGACAGATAATATTTTTTCGGCTGAATCTGTGTCTATAATCTTGCACTTCCACGCAGGGATCCCATTACCGCTTGACTTGAGTGGCCCAGCTGTTCAAACACGGTGATTAATTAAAGGAATTCTGTTTGTAAAACAATCCTCCCCCTTCCCCGGCGTCTCCCCTCTCCAAAACGGAGCCCGCTCCGGGGCCAACTTACAACATTATTAAGGTCCGGCATGTGTCCGATAGGCTGTTCTCCTCGCATTAGGGCTGATTCTCCCCGAGGTATCCCACATTAACAAGACAAACACTCGAGTGAGCCGTGATGGGGAGTAGGGGGTGGGGGGGGGGTCTGGAATTGTTTTATTGCTCAGAGCTGAGGCAGGTGAGCTCTCATGTTGCAGACTGTGAGCAGAGGTCACTCTCTCGCTCTCTCTCTCTCTTTCGTGAGCAGTGCAGGTGCTTGCTATTCATCACGCAAAGACACATGCTTAAAATCCCATCAGGCCGCGCTGCGCGCTGAACCGGCTCCTTCGCACCGGTGTTCGATATGGAGGCCAGGGGTCGGCCACGCTTGAAAGGACCCGCCCCATCCCGCCATCAGCCCGATCCAGCTGTTGCATCGAGGGAAGGAGCAGACAGGCGCAATAAAGAGGCTAACGAGTTGGCCGGTTACTTGCCGAAAGCCTCCCCGAGCAGACGTTCCACCATCGGATGAGACGCGGAGCCTCCTGCGGCAGTGGCAGGGGTGGGCTAAATGAGCAGGCATGTGCCCATCACCTGCAGACCGGGGAACACTTTCAATAACACTCCTCCCCCTCACCGTGTGAACGTCTTAATCCCACAATCCATCTGTCGGAACGAGATACCATCAAGAACATGACTGGGTTCCGTGTTCGTCCCGTTTCCCAAAAGGAATAGAACTTGGAACCAGGTTGGCTCAGGTCGTCACGATGAAGGAAAAGCCAAGACAAACAAGACAAGACGGGGGCAACTAGACAGAAAAATATGCCGGAAATCTAATATACAATCCAAAAACTTGGACTTGTTCTCGTCGTGTCTCAGTGGGTTCCTTCAGGTTCTCCAGTTTCCTCTCAAAGTCCAAAAACATGGATTAAAATTAAAATCCATTGAATTGGCTGCTTGAAATTGCCCCTATCTATATTCCCTGTATATAATGTGTGTGTCTGTATGAGAGAGTGTGTGCCAAGGGATAGATTGATGCTGCTGTGGGTGTATCTGCTCAGGACCCAAAACGTTCTCCCCTGGATGGGCATGGGGAACCCCACCACCAGCCTGATTTAGGATGAAGCGGAAGATAATGGATGATTGGATGAAATAATAAGTTCATTAAGTGACTATCTTCTGCTTTATCGTCTTCTAGGTTCGCAGGGGTGGGTTCCCTATGCCCCTCCAGGGCAGAACGTTTTGGGCACTGGGGATATACACCAAGGACAGGACGTGTATATGGGGCAATTTGGAGAACTCAATTGATCTTGATCCATGTTTTTGGACTGTGGGAGGAAACCGGAGAACCCGGAGAAAACCCACGTGGACACGGGGAGAACATGGAAACTCCACCCAGACTGGGATTCGAACCGGGAATCTATCACTGGACACACACTCACTCACACACTCTATATGCGGCAATCTGGAGAACTCAGTTGACTTGATCCATGTTTTTGGACTGTGGGAGAAAACCAGAGAACCCGGAGGAAACCCACGTGGACACGGGGAGAACATGGAAACTCCACCCAGATTGGAATTCGAACCGGGAATCCCAATCCCTGAGAGGAGAACATGCTAACCACTAAGCCATCACCAGTGGAACCGGGAACCTTCAGAAGAAAATCCGACTGAACCCCAAACATGAACAGGAGGCTGACAGGGACTCCGGCGTTCCCAGAACATAAAGCCCCTCTGTGTCACCTCCATCTTGGAACCAAAAAGCCGGCCGAAGTTGCGAAGGCCGCGTTTCCAATTCCTTGACACCTCGTGATGAAAAGCCCTCTGCCTTAGCTGTGCTCATAAAAATTCCAAAAGGAAAGAAATAGCTGTTTTTTAAAGGTGTAACCTACAAAAATAAAAAAAACCCTCTGGCAAACAAAAGCCCAAGGCAGAGTGTGCGTGTGCTGTTGATTTGGACCCGCTGTTCTCTCCAACGAGGCCCTCCTGGAAGCGGCTCAGAGAGAACGTGGAGACAGAGAGGGGGAAACGGGAAGAAGGAGAAATAAAAAACATCTTGAGTTCGAAGCTTTCCTCCACCCTCTTGAATCTCCACTGCACCTGTGATGACAACCCCTCGAATGCCGTGCACAGATTGTGTAACATGTCGAGCAGAAGGGGGACCGCTGAGAGGGGATAGAACAACAGACCGACTTTCTACTAACCTGAAAATCCCTGATAAGATCCGTGCAGTTGTAACAAAAGACTGTGTGTGTATATATATATATAAAAATATAAATATATATATATATATTTAAAAAAAATGTGTTCAGTGTTAGGGGAACAGAAGCCTTATGCTTTTATGTCTTTCCCAGCTGTTGTGTTCAGCTGTGTCTGTGCTCCACACAGCATTCTGCTTTTAGTCATGATCCTAACTACGCCATAATTATGTTATTGCACACATGGCTATTGGGGGGGGGGGGGGTGTCAACGTGCCGGGGATTTGGCTGCACTTGTGGACACACGCACACTGGCATGCAGATGCTGACACACACACACACACACACACACACACACACACACACACACACACACACACACAGACCTTCTAGCTGTAACTTCACCCTCCAGATACATCAGAGTGATGTGTGTTTGCTCCATGTCCACATCATGTAAAATCCTGGCTTCGTTCGCACCGATTTGCTTACTCAGCATTAAATATGAAACGCACGAGACATACAGACCTGTAGGGGGCGTTCTGAGGACGTTAACCTCGTCCTGTAAGGCGTTTAAACTGCGGGCATTGAAAGGAAGTGTGTTTGAGCGTTTTTTCATCCATCCATCCATCCATTATCAGCTTTATCCTCTATTAGGGTCGCGGGGGGGTTGCCCATGCCCATCCAGGGGAGAACGTTTCGGGCGCTGGGCAGATACACCCAGGACAGGGCGCCAATCTATCACTGGGCACACACTCACTCACACAAACACACTCTATATGGGGCAATTTGGAGAATTCAATTGACTTGATCCATGTTTTTGGACTGTGGGAGGAAACTGGAGAACCCGGAGGAAACCCACGCAGACACAGAGAACATGGACACTCCATGTTCGAACCGGGAATCCCTAGTGGCGAGAGGAGAACATGCTAACCACAAAGCCACGTGCCACCCTGTAATATTCTTATATTATCCATTGATTATCTTCCTCTTTATCCTCTGTTAGGGTCAGGAAGGGGGGGGGGGTTCCCCATGCCCATCCAGGGGAGAACGTTTCGGGCGCTGGGCAGATACACCCAGGACAGGACGCCAATCCATCACTGGGCACACACTCACTCACACACACACACTCTATATGGGGCAATTTGGAGAACACAATTGACTTGATCCATGTTTTTGGACTGTGGGAGGAAACCGGAGAACCCAGAGGAAACCCACATGGACACGGGGAGAACATGAAAAATCCACCCAGATTGGGATTTGAAGCAGGAATCCCTAGTGCTGAGAGGAGAACATGCCAACCACTAAGGCACTGTGTAATATTTTTATATTAGTTATTTAATAGAAATAACCCTCATTTTTCTAACGCAGGTAAAACTCTGAGGTCGAGCCGCATGAAAGCCAGGAGGCTAATGCTTCTCGGCAGTGCATCAGGGTATCCTGCGTTTTCTGGAAACCAGCTGTGTGTGTGTGTGTGCCGTGACAGACTGAAGAAAAGGATACAGCAATGTCATAAGACCCAAAAAACAAGCGAGTTAAATGAAGGCAGAGGCTCCCCGCCTCAGGATACCGTGCGAGTGGGAAGAGGTCACTGTGTGAATGCGCTCTCTTTCTCTCGCTGTTTTCCCCGAGGTGTGGCTGCACTTACGGCCACACCGCTAACAAGATCAGGCTGCAGGGTGGGCCGTCGCCTGCCAGCTGCATGCGTCTGTGTATGGATTTGTTTGTATGAGTGGATATATAGAGGCATGCGGAGCTCGGATCCAGCACATCTGCTAAAACATAACGAGGCACGAGGTGATCGGACTACATGATCAGACTTGATCAAAGACATGCACTCAGATTAGTGCTGGAGCTGGTGAACCGCTCGGGAGTTTCAATATATCTGGGTTACTATGACCTGAAACAACATGTTCATGTAGAACAAGATCAAACAAATATCATTTATCCATTCAGCCATTATCTTCCGCTTTATCCTCTACTAGAGTCGGGGGGGGGGGTCCCTGTGCCCATCCATGGGAGAACATTTCGGGCGTAGGGCAGATACACCCAGGACAGGGTGCCAATCTATCTCTGGACACACACTCAAGCACACAGACACAGACACACTCTATATGGGGTAATTTGGAGAATTCAATTGACCTTGATCCATGTTTTTGGACTGTGGGAGGACACTGTAGAACCCTGAGGAAACCCATGCGGACACAGTGAGCACATGGAAACTCCACCCAGATTGGGATTTCAACCGGGAATCCCTAGCACTGAGAGGAGAACATGCTAACCACTAAGCCACTGTGCCATCCTAAATATTATTTTATTCATCCATTCATTATCTTCCGCTTTATCCTCTGTTAGGGTCGGAGCGGGGGGGGGGTTCCCCATGCCCATCCAGGGGAGAATGTCTCGGGCACTGGGCAGATACACCCAGGACAGGACACCAATCTATCACTGGGTACACACTCACTGGGCACACACTTTAGATGAGGGTGGCACGGTGGTTTAGTGGTTAGCATTCAATTCTCCAAATTGCCCCATATATAGTGTGTTTGTGTGAGTGAGTGTGTGTTCAGTAATACATTGGCGTCCTGTCCTGGGTGCCTCTACCCAGCGTCCGAAACGTTCTCCCCTGGATGGGCATGGGGAACCCCTCTCCCCCTGATAGTGGATGGATGGATGGTTTAGATGAGTTCTCTGTAACGCAATCACACTCGTAAGGGAATACGATGGCGTTTAAGGTGAAAATCTAAACCGTTCTGAGGCATTGGTGTCCGCGCTACGCTCTCTCAGACAGACACTGCTGTAAGCATCTTTAGCGGGGTCGTGATTTATTTTAGAAACGCAGAGTTCTGGGTTTCCCCTCGCTTCCCTCGAGCCTCGCAGCTTCCTTTAGCGCCGTCTGGAGCGGAGAAGGGTACGAGGGTCTGATCCACATTCATACAAAGCATGTACACATATCCACAAAGGAATAGCAAGCAAATAAAGAAAGCAGATGTACTCGCAACCTCGAACCTGCAAAAACAGACCGCGCACATTTTCCATGCGAAGCGCCGCTGTAGAGCTTTCACTCAACAACCTCCTGTCTGAAGGAATCAGAACAATCCTACCTGCACGTTTATGTTCCTATCAGTGTGTGTGTGTGTGTGTGTGTGGAGCCACATCTTGCTCTAATTAATCTGCCGTGTGATAACGGCATACCTCGGAATTATTTGCTGTAACAGAAGATCAGAGCAAAACATTTTTGAAGGATTTCAGGGATCATGCCGGGCACGATCTCAACATATTGCAATGTCTCACCTTTCCGCCGAGCCTTTGCTTTATAGCACGCTGGTCAAAACATGAGATAAGCCTCACACCCAAGGAATCTGTGGAATGACTTTGTTTTTCTGCTCGGCGCGAGGACGATGTCGTGACGGAGCTTCGAAACACGATGCCCATACTTGTCTCGTATCTCCATCAAGATGGCAAAGCAGCTGAAACCGTCTGATGTGTTTCCTCGTTATAGCACCCACGGCTGAACGGTGACAGACTCGCCCCCTTTCAAGATTCAGGATTCGGGAAAATGTTATTATCATTCGTATCGCATGTCGTACATCAGACCAAAACCAAATGACGGCTCACGGTTTACCCTGTTCTATTAAAGTTAGAACTTAAATTGACACTTTGAAGAAGAGAATGAGGTAAAATGCCATGGAGATTTATAAAATATAATAGAAAATACATCTATGAGTATATAATATAGAATATTCAACTATAAATAATAATATATACAAATATCCAGCCACCATTACCTTTCACTTCATCATCTACTAGGGTCGCGGGGGTGGGGTGGGTTCCCCATGCCCACCTAGGGGAGAACGTTTTGGGCACTGGGCAGATACATCCAAGACAGGACGCCAATCTATCACTAGACACACACTCACTCTCTCTCACACACACACACACACACACACACACACACAAACACACTCTATATGGGGCAATTTGGAGAATCCATGTATTTGGACTGTGGGAGGAAATCGGAGAACCCAGAGGAAACCCACACGGACACGTGGAGAACATGGAAACTCCACCCAGATGGGGATTCGAAGCGGGAATCCCTAGCGCTGAGAGGCGAACGTGCTAACCACTAAGCCACCGTGCCGCCCTCTCCCCCCCCCCCCCCCCCCCCCCCCCCCCCCCCCCCCCCCCCCCCCCCCCCCCCCCCCCCCCCCCCCCCCCCCCCCCCCCCCCCCCCCCCCCCCCCCCCCCCCTCTATATATATATATAACAAAAAATGTAATATATAAAATATATATAAATATATCAAACATAGTATAAATTAGAGATATTAATATATAAATATAAATATAGCAGCATATAAAATGTGAGATGTATTTAAGTATAAACAGTAAGATGAGGTAGATGAGGTATTTTGATGAGAATGACTTCGCTTCACTGACTCTTATCTTTAACACATGAAATAAAAAATGTGACTCGCCGCGTTGGCAATCCTTATCGACCGTTCCGAGGAGCGCGCTGTGCTCACCACCCGAACGTACACTGCACATGGCAGGTGTGACTGGAGTGAGTGACAAGACGTCGCTTTCGGGACGGTTTAGGGTTTCGGGGTTTGCGATCGGAGGTAATGAGCAGTGTGTGTCGGACTCCTCACGCCTCCGGTTCCTCCGCTGAAAGCGAGGTAGACGTGAACGTGAATACACTAGCACACACAGCGACCACAGAGCTCGCAGTCAAATGCATTATCCAGGCCTCCGTCCTTGAAGGCATGCTGCTTTTTCCTGAGCTGACCCATTTCAGGACGACGGCGCACAGGTAGCTGCAGGAAAAGCAGTTACATGATGAATTTTTGATTTTTTTTTTTTTTTACTAAAGAGAATCACAGAACCACAAGACGTGATGGAAAAACAACGTGTGATGGCATTATGAGTGGAATGGCTCCCATGAAAAATTAGGACACGCCCCCTTTCGGCTCCATTGTCTATTTCCTCCACTTATCATATAGATGGACTTTGTAGTTCTTTAATTCCAGACTGTAGTCCATCTGTGTTCTTTGTTGTTGTTAGTCCCTGTTGGTTCTCAGGAGCATCACAGAACAGGTATCATTTAGGTGGTGGATTGTTTATTGTCAGTTCTGCAGTGACACTGATGTGGTGAGGGGGTTTTAGTGCAGCAGTGCTGCTGGAGTTTCATTTCTCCACCTCAGTGACACTGCTGGGAAATAACCCCTGCTCTGTGGTGGTACTATTGGGGTTCTGACCATTAGAACAGAGTAAAGGGGACGTACACAGTATGTACTGTAGAACACTAACAGATGGACTACAGAATGGAATTGTAGAAGTCGATCTTTAAAGGAAGTGGAACTGAGAACATGGGCAATAAGTGGATCAAAATAGGGAGTGTGGTCAAACTTTTGACTGATACAGTATATAAATATTTATATGTTCAGTTCAGGGTGGCACGGTGGCTTAGTGGTTAGCATGTTCTCCTCTCAGCATTAGGGATTCCCGGTTCGAATCCCCAATCTGGGTGGAGTTTCCATGTTCTCCCCGTGTCTGCGTGGATTTCCTCAGGGTTCTCTGGTTTCCTCTCACAGTCCAAAAACATGGATCAAGTCAATTGAGTTCTCCAAATCGCCCCATATAGAGTGTGTCTGTGTGAGTGAGTGTGTGCCAAGTGATATATTGGCTCCCTTTCCTGAGTGTATCTGCCCAGCGCCCAAAACGTTCTCCCCTGGATGGGCATGGGGAAACCCCCCCCCCCCCCCCCACGAACCTAATAGAGGATAAAGCGGAAAATAATGGATGGATGTTCAGTCCAACAGAGATAGTGTCTCAGATCAACAATAGATCAATAGATATAAGTCAATAAGTGACTGGACTACAGTCTGGAATTGAATAACTACAATGTCCATCTTTACAGGGAGTGGAACTGAGAACATGAACAATAAATGGAGCAAATAGGACACGTGTACAAAACTTTTGAGCGGTACTGTGTGTCAGCCTTGTATTAGAAACACATACATTAACATTAAGTTTTGTAAAGGCAGCCCTCACTCTCTAACCCGTCAGTGCTCTTATCTTTCCGGGTGTAGAGTGATAAAAGCTCCGTTCAGTCACGCACTGCGATCCTGGACTTATCTGCACATTACCCAAGTTACTTTGTGTGAGAAAGCAGGAATCGGAATCAGATGCTCCGGACGGTTAACAGATTTGAACCTGTCAGCTCTCTGGAATGAAACCTGGTTAATGTCCGTAAAGACAGGAAGGTTTACCGTGATCAAGTGGGCATGTGGACGGAACCTCACTTATCCCACCGAAAAAGTTCTAAAGCACACAGTACGATGTGCAGATTTCAGGGATGCTCCAGTTACTGAGTTTCACACTCAGCTTGCACCTCTTGAGGTGTTTTATGATCAATATCCTGTTGTAGTAGCCTTCGCTTTTTCAGCTCTAGTGCAAACCCATGGTCCATCCATCCATCCATTATCTTCCGCTTTATCCTCTATTAGGGTCGCGGGGGGGTTCCCCATGCCCATCCAGGGGAGAACATCTCGGGTGCTGGGCAGATACACCCAGGACAGGACGCCAATCTATCGCTGGGCACACACTCACACAGACACACTCTATATGGGGCAATTTGGAGAACTCAATTGACCTTGATCCATGTTTTTGGACTGTGGGAGGAAACCGGAGAACCCGGAGGAAACCCACGTGGACACGGGGAGAACATGGAAACTCCACCCAGATTGGGATTCGAACCAAGAATCCCTAGCGCTGAGGGAGAACATGCTAACCACTAAGCCACCATGCTGCCCACACTGTGTCAATCAAACTCTGGTTATTAATTAAATGCTGTTATTAACTAAATAATTAGTTAATTAATTAAATGCAGTGTTTTATTAACTCTAACTGCTTTTCTTGATGGTGTCTTATTTTGCTTCGCCATAATTTTAATAACCGTACGTATTCAGGACGGCACGGTGGCTTAGTGATTGGCATGTTCTCCTCTCAGCTCTAGGGATTCCCGCTTCGAATCCCCATCTGGGTGGAGTTTCCATGTTCTCCCCGTGTCCGCGTGGGATGCCTCCAGGTTCTCCGGTTTTCTCTCACAGTCCAAAAACATGGCTCAAGGTCAATTGAATTTTCCAAATTGCCCCATATAGAGTGTGTGTGTGTGTGGGAAACCCCCCACGACCTAATAGTAGTACCCTTGTAAAGCGGAAGATAATGGATGGATGTACGTATTCAGCAAACCAAATCAGATGATCTGTGAACACACCAGTTAAATAAAGTTGATTACAAATAACATTTTTTAAGCAATTTACAAAAAGATGTACACGGTTCTGCCCTTCGGTTTTGAGAAGCTCTTAAACACTGACAGCTTCTAATGTGATAGACACAATAATGCAGTCCATCCTTCTTGAGGTTTGGCAACATCTGCCAGGTGTTGGCGAGGTGTGTGATGGCGTGGCAGCTATCTCCGGGCCTCCCGAGCCTGATAAGAACGTGTGCCATGCCACCGATAGTGGCTCGGGAACTGTGAAACCCCACGCTCTGCAGGACGGACATCTGTCATGATAGCAGATCTATGTACTGATGGAGAAAGATGATGTCAAAGTGGAGATTAAAGCCACATGAGTTCAAAACATTATGCCTTGCCTCATCAGAATGAAAACATACCGAGAATGGGGATGAGAAAATGGGTTTGTTATGGGTTTAGGGTTGCGATATGTGGAAACTCTGATCTGGGATATATATCTGGGATGTATATCAAAGTCGAAGTGCCTCGGCAACACTGTGGTGCTGATGTCGTCGATAATGCCAAGCAAAAGGAGGAGCCAGAATCCGCGACGTGAGACTCCGTTCCAAGTGATTGAAGAGGAGGAGATCTTAATCTTCATCCTCGGAGCTTTGTTTTTGTGAGGATTGCAGGAGATGGTCTGCTGTCACGTAATAAGACTCACGGTCTGCTGGCAACAATGCCATTGTAGAATGTTTCGTGAAAGCGAAGGTCAGCCGGGACGAGACGCTATAAAGTTTCAGCTTAAACAAACACAAATTGGTTTGTTGTTGCAAATGTGGGTTGAATCGCCAAGTGGATGTGCACTCGCTGCAGAACAAGGCCAGGTGCTTGGCCATTAAGCCGAGCACAAACTACAGCAACCTTTGGCATCGGAAAACTGGAACTGCATTCCTGTGTTGACCACAAGCCCAGATCCAAAGAATGTTGTTGTGTGGTTTTTGGTTCAAATAAAGGGCCTGCCTTTTAAAAAAGACCATTAGAACAGAATTCTGTTGATTAGTTTAGAAAAGGGGCGGCACGGTGGCTTAGTGGTTAGCATGTTCTCCTCTCGGCACTAAGGATTACTGGTTCGAATCCCAATCTGGGTGGAGTTTCCATGTTCTCTTCGTGTCGTGTGGGTTTCCTCCATGTTCTCCGGTTTCCTCCAAAAAAATGGATCAAGGTCAACTGAATTCTCCAAATAGAGAATTCCCCATATAGAGAATGCCCCACATAGAGTGTGTTTGTGTGAGTGTGTGTGCCCAGTGATAGACTGGCGCCCTGTCCTGGGTGTATCTGCCCAGCACCTGCAACATTCTCCCCTGGATGGGCATGGAGAACCCCCCCCCCACGACTCTAGTAGAGGATAAAGCGGAAGATAATGGATGGATGGATAGTTTAGGAAGGAGGAACAGATCTAAGCAGGGAGCAATACAGGTTAGGTGCCTTGCCCAACGGCACTCAAGCCAGGGGCAGCACTGTATATGATGCAACGGGAACAACACGGCTTGGGTGCCTTGCCCAAGTGCACTTCAGCCAGGGGCAGGTCTGTACACAGTGCCCAGGGAGCAATATGGGTTAGGTGCCTTGCCCAAGTGCACTTCAGCCATGGGCAGCCTTGTACACAGCGCCCAGGGAGCAACACAGCTTGGGTGCCTTGCCCAAGTGCACTTCAGCCAGGGGCAGCCTTGTACACAGCGCCCAGGAGCAATATGGGTTAGGTGCCTTGGCGAAGTGCACTTCAGCCATGGGCAGCCCTGTATATGATGCAAGGGGAGCAATAGGGGTTAGGTGCCTTGCCCAAGTGCACTTCAGCCATGGGCAGCCTTGTACACAGCGCCCAGGGAGCAATACGAATTAGGTGCCTTGCCCAAGTGCACGTCAACCATAATACCGATGGGATACCTGAGATACCTTCAGATTTTAAACCCGAAGCTAGTAAAGCAGTGGCACCGAAATCTAAACCCACAGAGCTCATTCAGGATTTTTAAGATCTCAAAACAAAGATGCAGAAGGTTTTAAACGTCGTAAATCATCTCCGTAGCCGTCTGTTCAAATAGAGACATCCACACAGATCCACCATCCAACTGGGATCAGTTTTCAATTTGGTTTTGTATCTAAACCAATTACCACCAATTCATCTTGAACTGAGCCGTCACTCCGACACCTTCCTCAAACTGGGGCTACGGAAAACCCATTCGAACCTACATTAGTTTGAAAGCACATTATATTTTAATTTCCACTTGCCAAGGAACAGCAGCCACAACTACTGAGAAGTGAGCTTCTGAGAGTCATGAGCTGGACTCAAAAGTATTTCACATTGATCTCTCTGGCGCACATCTGAAGCTGCTGCAGTGTTTGAAAAAAGATTGACTGCCATGAGGTCAGCCGATGATTTACAGACCCCAGCCCCTCCAGCCGTGTTGACATTAGCAACAAGACGAACACATTTGAACAGAAAAGCTGTTTATTTGTGATTTACGTTGCCTCGTAATGGTGTTCCGCTTTACAAGCTGCACAATAATGACTCTCCCAGGTACCGCATCTCCCGAGTGAGTTGGAACAAGCCGAGCAACATTTTCACATTTCCAGAAATCCAAAACCTCTGAGCACTTGGCTCCATTCCACCTGGGCTCGCATCTGAAAGTGTTTATGAAGTGACTAAGTGGGACTTATTACTGCCCCTTTGTGCCCACTTGTAGTGATACAGCCTCATGTTCCGGCCCGACTCCTTATTGGATCGGAAAAGTTGGTGGTTCTAACTGAGATAGAGATCTGACATCATTCAGCTCGACAAGAAGTCATAGAAACCAATACAAATCTAACTACAGCCATCCATCCATCCATCCTCCGCTTTATCCTCTACTAGGGTTGGGGGGATTCCCCATTCCCCTCTGGGGGAGAACGTCTCGGGCGCTGGGCAGATACACCCAGGACAATCCATCACTGGACACACTCACTCACACAGACAAACTCTATGTGGGGCAATTTGGAGAATTTTAACTGAACTGGATCCATGTTTTTGGACTGTGGGAGTAAACCGGAGAACCCGGAGGAAACCTTGGCGCCCTGTCCTGGGTGTATCTGCCCAGCACCTGAGATGTTCCCCTGGATGGGCATGGGGAACCCCCACCCTGCGACCCTAGTAGAGGATAAAGCAGAAGATAATGGATGAATGTTTCCTATATTCCCAGGTTCGAATCCCTACCTGGGTGGAGTTTTTAAGTTCTCTGTTTGCATAGGTTTCCTCTGGGTTCTCTGGTTTCCTCCCACAGTCTAAAAACCTTGACTAAAGGAGAATTGGCTGCTCTAAATTGCTCCACATTAAGCCGTTGTATTATAGGAAATACAAAACGTATTTATTATCCACTTAATCCTTTATGGGCAGAGGGTGAGGGTTCCATGGTCCCATGCCTATCCAGAGGGGAAAGTTTCAGGTGCTGGGCAGATACACCCAGAACAGGACGCCAATCTATCACTGGACAAACACTCACTCACACAGAAAATGGGAGGCACCAGATTGGTATTCGAACCAAGGGTTAGGTTTAGGGGATCCCCAGCGCTGAGAGGCGAACATGCCAACCAACAAGCCCACAAACAAGCACATAGAACCCAGTCCCACTTGCCTGTTTTACAACTTTATAAATACTATGAGTCTTCAAACTGTCCTCCTGTCAGCAGCTGCTGTCTCACTCTAAACCCCAAAATCCAAACCCACAAAGCAGGAAAAGACTAGAGCAATACAGCAAAGGTTCCGGTTCTCTAATGTCATAACGAGTACTTAGACCTGCTAAACACCACATCACCATTACAGTGTGCCTGTAAAAAAAATCCAGTGGAAGACACAGCTGCATTTGACCTTGAAACAGTCTCTAGAAAACCTTTCCAGCAAACTTCATGAAATTCAGCTACAGAAGTTTGAGAAGTGAAATCTAAACACGCGTGATCCACTTTTCAAACAAAACGTTCAACAGATGAAGTCAAAATATGATGTGTCGGTCAGAATGAGTGATTGTATGTTTGTTGAATAAAAGTTGCCCTATTTCATGGAAAGAAATCGTCCACAAACCTTAAACTTCGGTGGATTAACCGTAATTTAAGTTTGTGAGGCAGCCAGTGACACGAGGAAGAGTCGAGCTTTAGAAGAACTGAGTCAAGCAGATGCAAAATGTTGGGTTTAAATATCTTCACCAAACATGAATACCGAGCTTAAGAGTTTTTGCATCAGTCCTCATAGTTTCTTAATATCATATGTAGAGAACATGTAGGAGAGAGCTAGAAAAGTAATTAAATACTTTAAATTTAAATTTAAAAGTCTTAAAACAAGAATTCTAAATGTTCTTATGTGCCAAAGGTGCATCCATCCATCCATCCATTATCTTCTGCTTTATCCTCTACTAGGGTTGCGGGGGGGTTCCCCATGCCCATCCAGGGGAGAACGTCTGGGCAGATACACCCAGGCAAAAGTCAGAGATAAACTTTTTCCTGACAGGAAGGTTCCCTCAAGACAGGGCGCCAATCTATCACTGGGCACACGCTCACTCATACAGACAAGCACACTCTATATGGGGCAATTTGGAGAATCCTGTTGACCTTGATCCATGTTTTTGGACTGTGGGAGGAAACCGGAGAACCCGGAGGAAACCCATGTGGACACGGAGAGAACATCGAAACTCCACCCAGATTGGGATTCGAACCCTCCAAATTGCCTCCCACAGTCCAAAAACATGGATCAAGTCAATTGAATTCTCCAAATTGCCCCATATAGAGTGTGTGTTTGTGTGAGTGAGTGTGTGCCCAGTGATAGATTGGCGCCCTGTACTGGGTCTATCTGCCCAGCGCCCGAAACGTTCTCCCCTGGATGGGCATTGGGATCTATTCAGGTTCATATCCCTATCTGGGTGGAGTTTCCATGTTCTCACCGTGTCTGCATTGGTTTCCTCCCACAGTTCCAAGACAAGGATTCCGATTAAATTGCCCCATATAGAGTGTGTTTGTGAGTGTGTTTGTGTGAGTGTGTGCCTTGTGATAGATTGGCGCCCTGTCTTGGGTGTATCTGTCCAGCGCCCAAGGAATTCTCCCCTGGGCATGGGGAACCCACCCCCCCGCCCCCTGCGACCCAAGTAGAGGATAAAGCAAAAGATAATGGATGGATGGAGTTAACTAATTAGTATTAATTATATTAAAAAATTCTAATTCTAAATTGCCTATTTCCTACCAATGTCTTTACTCCACAAGCAGAATTAATTTAGGATAAAGTCATTTAACCCGATATCGGGTGATTTTTTAAATAATTCTTTACCGTGTTGTGTGTTTAGACTGAACTCTGACTCTCTTCTCAGCGAAGCGTTCACGGGGCATCGAGTCGAAAGAGCCGCTGAAGCTTCTGCTCATAAAAATGAATTTATTTGTGTCCTGGATTCACAAATTAGAAGAACATGTCCTTTTAACATCGCGGGACATGCGCTCGACAGGCTGCGAACGTTTCATAAGGGCCTCGAATGTTATTATCGCCAGGCCACAACTGGTTCGCATCAAGTGCATTTACTTAACAGTATATTTCACTTCGGGACATTGTCAGAGATAACCAAATAAACCTTTTTCCTGACAGGAATGTTCCCTCGAGCTGCGAGGTTCAAAGCCAGCCTTCCCGAAGCGTGTGGGTGCCTCAGTTTCAGGTGAAGACGCTTCACTGAGACGTAGGGCGCAGCGGGGAGGGGATTCGGGAAGGGATTTCAAATTCGAGGGGAAAATAGGACGCAGAAGGAGACGCAACGAGGCAGACGCCCGACACGCCGACACACCCAGAAGAGCGGAGGGAGAACTCAAACATCGTCCCTCAGATGTTCCGCTTCCTCTTGTAAAGTGGAGGAATTCTTTCATGTTACAAGTGCTTTCTTTTATTGCCGTGGCCAAACAAGTGCTTCATGGGCCTGGATTGGAGCCTTCAGCCCCCACACTTCTCCAGGCAACGCTCCGAGAGCCGGAGGAAGAGGGAGGAAGAAGAAGGTGCTGTGCCTGAAGCGAACGGAACCACCTCATCTGCTCTCTTGTTATCCCAGCTGCGGCGAGGCACGGCGTGGAACGTTCTTTTGGAAGAAATAACACGATGAGCATTCCACTGTTAAATGGCACGGCCAACAATTTATGGCATCTTTTCATTCTTCCTTATTAGGACCTGATAGAGAGCAAGCCCTTCTCCCAGGCATAAGAAACTGATTATGGAGACATAAGATCCTGTGTTTAACAGCACATGGTATGTTCCCAATAGGGGCCAATGGTTAAAAAGTGCTTTTTTTGCAAAAAAAAAAAGTATTATTGGCGTTTCATATGAACGACAGCGCCGGCTTTGGACGGGTTCCAAAGTGGAACCTCTTAAAAACAAACACATTCTGTTAAAAAAGCCAAAATGAAGCCAAGCTGATGATGTCACATCCCCATATATCACTATTGTCACGGCCCTGCCGCCCGTGCAGTCCGTGGGTAAAGTTCAAGTAAGTTCCATTCTTCCATCATCATCCGCTTTATCCTCTATTAGGGTCGGGGGGGGGGGGTGTTCCCCATGCCCATCCAGGGGAGAATGTTTCAGGCGCTAGGTAGATACACCCAGGACAGGACACCAATCCATCGCTGGGCACACATACACTCACACAAACACACACACACTCTATATGGGGCAATTTGGAGAATTCAATCGACCTTCATCCATGTTTTTGGACTGTGGGAGGAAACCTGAGAACGAGAAGGGGAGAACGTTTCAGGCGCTGGCCACCCAGGACAGGGCGCCAATCCATCGCTGGGCACACACTCACTCACACAGACACACTCTATATGGGGCAATCTGGAGAACTCAATTGACTTGATCCATGTTTTTGGATTGTGGGAGGAAACCAGAGAACCCGGAGGAAACCCACGCGGACACGGGGAGAACATACAAACTCCACCCAGATTGGGATTTGAACCGGGAATCCCTAGTGCTGAGAGGAGAACATGTAAACCACTAAGCCACCGTGCCGCTCTCAAGGAAATTCAGGTCATTTATTTATATGTTTTTTTTTTTTTACAATAGTTCATTGTCACAAAGCAGCTTTACAGTGTTTTAAAGCCTTTAAAGCCCCAATGAGCAAACTGCAGCAACAGTGGCAAGAAAAAACTCCATTATGTTTTATCATAGGGAGGACCTTGTGAGGACCAAGACTCACCAAGTGAGAAATAAACACACACACACACACACAGACACACAGACATTCACAACCACACTCATACAAACACACTCGCACACAGACAATTGCACAGAGAGACACACACAAACACTTGCACACAGACACACACACAGACCCACACCCAGACACACAAACACTTGCACACAGACACACAAACACTCGCACACAGACACACAAACACTCACACAACCACACTCAAACACACACACACAGACACACACACAAACACTCGCACACAGACACACACAAACACTCACACACAGACACACACACAGACACACAAACACTCGCACACAGACACACAAATACTTGCACACAGACACACACACACAAAGACTCGCACACAGATACTCGCACAAAGACACTCTCACACCCTCCCACACAGACACTCACACACCCTCCCACACACTCCCACACAGACACTCACACACCCTCCCACACACTCACACACACAGACACTTGCACACCCTCTCACACACACACAGAGACACTTGCACACCCTCTCACACACACAGAGACACTTGCACACCCTCTCACACACACAGAGACACTTGCACACCCTCTCACACACACAGACACTTGCACACCCTCTCACACACACAGAGACACTTGCA
>JAFMOD010000210.1:1769289-1797422 GCA_019802435.1 Corydoras maculifer
ATATATATATATATATATATATATATACACACACACATTTGTAGTTGTATATTGTATATTATGTTTTACATATCAATATAATATTTATATCTTATTTTCTTTTCTAACTTTAATTGAACAGGGTAAACATGGTCCGTGAGCCATTATTTCGTTTCTGTCTCATGTACCACATGTGATACAAATGCTAATAAAACTTTCTTGAATCTTTATTTCGGGTCGGTGTCCGAGATTTATGGCGAGCATAGCTCACTGGTGTACCTCTTAATCAAGACGACCGTGACATTAAGCTTTGTACTGCTGACGGCAGTTAAGAAATATTTATCTGCTCATGCTACCATCACCTCACACTCACACTCACGGCAGAAGTCCCACTGAAGTGTGGACACAGGGAGCTGGAATGTGGGAAGCGTCTCCCGGCTCCCTCTCCATCCCGCCGTCGGGAATGAATCATGCTGCTTTGATGAAACGCAAACGGAGCCAAAATAAGCACCGGCTTGATGAGAAACACCAAAAACTGTCAAACTGTTGAGGTCTGCAGTCAAAACTACAGCTGTGGAGAACATTTTAGCACCGTCATTTTCTGGACTTCTAACTTCCCTTTTCTCTGAGAACCCGTTTTTTTTTATTATATATTTTTTTTCTTTCCACAGGCCCTCTCTCTCTCTCTCTCTCTCTCATTCTGGTTTGGAATTGATACCAGCCCGCGCTTGTAAGACTTACAGTACCCGGGCCCTAATGCACTCCAGACATCCTCACTTCCTAATGACTCGCTGTGCTCCGAGCCTTTCCGGGCATGGCTGCGGCCGCCAGCCACCCTCACACACATGGCGTCCAGACAGAAAAATCTCACACACGCACACAGCCAGGCACCTGGTGGTACCCATCCGTCTCGAGAAGCTGCAGGTTAATGACTCACCTTAGCGGCGCGGGGCCTGCAACGACATTCAGTGCAAATCCCTCGACTAAATAAAAAGGCCTGATAATCCGCCAGGCCTGAACCCTCCTCCCGTATCTGGTCTTTATTAAAGCGAGATGCACTGCACTCTTTCTGGAGACATGGGAGGTCACGGAGTAAATCTTGAAGCCAACGGGGGCCACGATGGACAATATCAAGTAAATCGAGCTAAAGGTCTTTAACATGCTCACTTACACAGCGCTCAATCATTCAGCTTCGGCAGTTCCAGAGTTAATTTGAGGGGTTCCTCTAGAGATCGTACTCTGCGTTATGTCAACGGTCAGTTGGATGGACCAATGGTGGAACACCCTAAAAATGGAAAACAAACTTTTGTTGCTGATTTTAATCAATGGATTATGCACCAAATCCTGGTTAGACCCAAACAGACACGTCCATCCATTATCTTCCGTCTTATCCTCTACTAGGGTTGCGGGGTTGGGGGGTGGGGGTGTCCTTCATGCCCATCCAGGGGACAACGTTTCAGGTGCTGGGCAGCTACACACAGGACAGGGTGCCAATCTATATAATAACTGGGCACACACACACTCACTCACACAAACACACTCTATATGGGGCAATTTGGAGAATTCAATTGACCTTGATCCATGTTTTTGGACTGTGGAAGGAAACCGGAGAACCCGGAGGAAACCCATGTGGACACGGGGAGAACATGGAAACTCCACCCAGATGGGGATTCCAACCAGGAATCCCTAGAGCTGAGAGGAGAACATGCTAACCACTAAACCACTGTGCTGCCCCCTGTATAGTGAGTTACCCTTGGGGTGCTCTAGTTTCTTCTCACACTTCAAAGCCATACAAACTGAACATACCATATTTTTGTGGTGTGAATGATTGTGTGTGTGTGTGTGTGTGTGTGTGTGTACCCTGCCATGGACTGCCGAAGACTAATTCTTTGTCCCAAAATTGTGATTCTTTAAGTAAAATAAACCCCTGATGTTGAAGTCCATGTCATTTCTTTCATCGTGATTAAATTTAGTAAGGTAACGTAAATACATCTGAGGTTTTAGCAGCGTTTTGACTCACACGCTCCCCGGCCGGTCCGAGTTTGTTGATTCAGGACTGTACAGGAATGAAGGTTTCGAGGACAACCTTCCTTAAAGCTGTCCAGTTATATAGAATTATTGCGAGTCAGCCAAAAAGACGAATATACGGCAAAGGAAAAGCCACCATATGCCTTTCCTAAATTCATAAACACAGTTGCCAATACTCTGGGTGAAATAATCTGACCTTTTCTTAGGTAACTGCTGGGAGAGCGCCAGTTTAATCACTACCCAGGCCGTAATTTAATGAGCTCACTTTTATATGTCCGTACATTGGTGTCAAATGTATACAGCTGGGTTGGGAACCGGTGCCAAATCCATCTTTAATGCCTGTTACTAATTCTTACCACAGAGGGAGTGACCATTTCAACTTGGATGTGAATGTAGGGAAAAGTGCACATGGATTTTCCCTGTGGGACATCTGCATCATACACGTCTACAGATGCTAGGAACATAAATACAGGCCGTATGAGAGGTGGCGAACACCCAGGTCTACACAACTGTCTGTATACACACAAACAAATAACATGCTGATATGATTTTTAGCTCAGAACTTTGGCATGTTGATGTCACCATCTTTAGCTTAGACCTTACCTCATGAATGGACGTATTATTCCCGGCTTTACAATGGTGTACACAGAACCCAATGCCCGCATAATCAGATTTTTTTTCCCCGCCGAAAACAAACAATTTAAATTTCATGTTGGTCTAATCACTTTTGGTTTTGGGTTCTCGCTCAAAGACGAGCCTGTTGCCTGTGTGTGGAAAATGACGTGTCGCCTGCTACCAGCAGAGGGTGCCCACAATGTACCCCTATCCACCTGCTGGCCCACCCCACCCATTGTTTAGCATGTATTTCCCCTCTGTTTAATCACATACATTTGTCCTATTTAAACTCAATCTGGTCCGTCATTATCGGTGCATCAAAAGTCAAAACGTCAGTGTGCGTTCGGTATCAGTTCCGATGTTCCAGAAGCATACAATGGGTTTTTCATATCTGCCAGCATGCGTTCTTCAAAGTTTTTTTTTCTATTTTCCATTTAAAATCAAATCAAATCAAGTTTATTCATCACATGCGGAGACATATGCGGTACAGCCAGCAGTGAAATTCTTTTTAGACTCCTTAGACTCTTTTTATCTCCACAATAAAGTCAAAATAATAAAAAAAAAAAATATATATATATATATATATATATATATATATATATATATATAATATTAAATTTCTCTTTGTGGTTAACTTGTTGCAGCACAGTGGTTTAGTGGTTGGCATGTTCTCCTCTCAGTGCTAGGGATTCCCAGTTCGAATCCCCATCTGGGTGGAGTTTCCATGTTCTCCCCGTGTCCACGTGGGTTTCCTCCAGGTTCTCCAGTTTCCTCCCACAGTTTATTTATTTATGTATTTTATTTTTTATAATATTTATTTCGTAATAGGCGGCACAGTGGCTTAGTGGTTAGCATGTTCTCCTCTCAGCACTAGGGATTCCCGGTTCGAATCCCCATCTGGGTGGAGTTTCCATGTTCTCCCCGTGTCCGTGTGGGTTTCCTCCGGGTTCTCCAGTTTCCTCCCACAGTCCAAAAACATGGATCAATTCAATTGAGTTCTCCAAATTTCCTCATATAGAGTGTGTGTGTGTGAGTGAGTGTGTGCCCAGTGATAGGTTGGCGACCTGTCCTGGCAGTGTCTGCCCAGCGCCCGAAATGTTTTCCCCTGGATGGGCATGGGGAACCCCCCCGCGACCCTAATAGAGGATAAAGCGGAAGATTATGGATGAATGAAATTAGTAGCAACATTTGAATCATTAATTATGATCCAGTGGTACATTATCAAATTCATAATACCGTTAAGCTGCAAACGGTCTTCAGTAGAATGGATAACTTAAGGCGTTTGTTGACGTAAATATAACATTAAATTGTAAATGTGGAAACCAGGAAATGAATAACTACCATATCTGATCACCTCGTCTAAGAATTTTAAGTAACTGTATGTGGGTGCAAAATGTTATTGTCCTGGTCCAATTACACTGCTGTTTATTTTAAATCTATTTGGTTACTTTACTTTGCTATAATTGAAACGTTTTCTGCAAACGCTGTAAATGTTCATTAACATGTAATTAGTCCCACTGCATCGTTAAAATAGGCAACTGACATGCTGAGGTGTGCAGTTGACGCTTTGCGAAAGATCAATAAAATAAAGCCCTGAAAGTGCATCATGCTTATAAAGAGTATAAAAACCTTCAGGGTGGCATGGTGGCTTAGTGGTTTAGCATGTTCTCCTCTCAGCACTAGAGATTTCTGGTTCAAATCTTAATCTGGGTGGAGTTTTCATGTTCTCCCCGTGTTCACGTGTGGTTTCCTCAGGGTTCTTCGGTTTCCTCCCACAGTCCAAAAACATGGATCAAGGTCAATTGAATTCTCCAAATTGCCCCATATAGAGTGTGTTTGTGTGTGTGCCCAGTGATAGATTGGCGCCCTGTCCTGGGTTTATTTGCCCAGGCATGGGGGAACCATGCCCAGTGCCTGAAACGTTGCCCAGGATGTCAAATTTCATAATTGAAGCGATGGTGTGTATTTGTTTAGGTAACACACACACTTTATATATATATATATATATATATATATATATATATATATATATATATATATATATATATATAGGGTGGCACGGTGGCTTAGTGGTTAGCACGTTCGCCTCTCAGCTCTAGGGATTCCCGGTTCGAATCCCCATCTGGGTGGGGTTTCCATGTTCTCCCTGTGTCTGCGTGGGTTTCCTCCGGGTTCTCCGGTTTCCTCCCACAGTCCAAAAACATGGAACAAGTCAATTGAATTCTCCAATATTGCCCCATATAAAGTGTGTATGCATGCATGTGTATGTGAGTGTGTGCCCAGTGATAGATTGGCGCCCTGTCCTGGGTGTATTTGCCCAGCGCCCGAAACGTTCTCCCCTGGATGGGCATGGGGAACCCCACCGCGACCCCAAGATAGTATAAATATATACCCCAAGATAGGATATATATATATATATATATATATATATATATAGAGAGAGAGAGAGAGAGAGAGAGAGAGAGAGAGAGAGAGAGAGAGAAAGAGTAGTAGAGACCGTTCACCATAAGCCCTTCTGCAACCCAAACACAGCCTGTATCCCTAACCTCCTTTGACACTTCATATATATAAATAAATGATTCAGTTATCATCTTAAAAATAACATAAGTCAGTCATGTCACATATATGTAAATGCCCTTGACACACACACTATAATATAATATATAAATATATAAAAACTCTGGCTGATGTTGCCAGTCTAACTCTTGTGCGTCACCAGCATTAGTAACTCTGCCCCAAAGCATTTTACATTTTCTCTAATCTGTTTAAGCCAAAGGGCCACCTGGATGACAAATGGTTAGGTCACTCAGGGTAATAGACTAACAAGAGTGGGTACACTCTGTCAATAGCATCTGGCATTGCTCTTCATGAACTCTGATTCATCACCTGGAGCTGTTGGCTGAGAGAGTAGTAGAGACCGTTCACCATAAGCCCTTCTGCAACCCCAAACACAGCCTGTATCCCTAACCTCCTTTGACACTTCAAAGCCCAGTCTGCCCAGAGAGGCAAGGCAGGGCCTGGGGAATCATGGGAGACAAAGGAAGCGATTAAGAGATAAAGATCAGTCTGAGATATGACATTTCATCCCAGGCAGATCCGGTGGACACACTCCATTCAGAGAAGAACACTGTGCAGGAAAAGGAAAAGGGCGGGCAATGCCCCTCCTAAAACACCCCCGTCCCCTTTCCCCCCGCCACCCGCCCCATTGCCTTCACTGTCTGTCTGCAAACATGGGAAAGGGTTGACTGCTCAACGACAAACAATCGCTTCTAGCCCATGCTCCTAACCAGCCCACTTCAAATACACGGCAACAAGGTGACACGACTTCAAAGGGAGGCGCAGCCTGAAAGCCACATTAAGGAGGCCCCCATCTTCGGTTCGAAAGAGACGCAATGACGAATGTGTGCGTCCAATCGCTCGCTGGCTAATATGACTTCCGCGAAGATATTGTGTTCATTTTGTCTTTACAATTCATTCAAATTTGATCATTATTACAAAAGAAGTGAGGGGGGGGGGGTGGAGAAAAGCTATCCATTGTGGACCTAATTGCCACAAGGTTAAGTTACAGATCTGGTTTCACATCTGCGCTTTCAAAACGCAGCCTGCAAACCCCCCGCACAATTCACCTGTCTCTTTGAGGTGAGTTCAGTGGCGATATACTCGCAGGGAAGCTTTTGGGGAAAACAATTCCGAGCGCCAGTTTCCTAACGTGACTCGAAAAGAAAGAAAGAAGAGAGAAAGAAAAAAAACTTCACATGAATATAATGAAAAGCTACGTGGCCTCTTATTATTAGATTAACCTAAAGTCTTTATTGAGTGGATCTCTTTGAGAGGGAGCTTACAGTGGCTGCCACAATTAGGGCATTGTTGGAACTGTCTAACAGCTTAGCGCATGGAAAGATCTTACAGTACGCGCCGGATTAATTTAGCTCCTGCTTAAATTCCTCATCGCAGACACCGGGACTGCGCTGCGAGCGACACACCTGTTGGAGGAGTTAACGGGGATGCTGGGAAGGATACCGAGACCAGAGACCAGTGGACAGCGAGAGGCCGGGGAGGCTGGGGGAGATTTTACATTAGCGCTACCTAATAAAATCGCGGCAACCAAGTAGAAAGGCCCACCGCTGAGACCACTACCCACTGCAAAATTACACTGCCACTCCGATAACAAAAGGGGCATTCCATTCTCACAGCCACACCAGCACTTAACGCCCAGTTTCCTGCCCAAAAAGAATGTCACAATGCCCCAGGTCTCAGGAGCCCATGACTGGTGAATGGATAAAAGCTTAATATTACATCATACATCATCTGATGCCGCTATGTGACCTTCATATTCCACAAATATCCCTAATCGAGGAATCATGAACCATTAAGATGAACCTTAAAATAATAATGTAAAAAAAAATGTATTTGTCTAGAACTATATTCTCAGTTGGGGCGGCACGGTGGCTTAGTGGTTAGTACGTTCGCCTCTCAGTGATAAGGATTCCCAGTTCGAATCCCCATCTGGGTGGAGTTTCCATGTTCTCCCTGTGTCCACGTGGGTTTCCTCCAGGTTCTCCAGTTTCCTCCTACTGTCCAAAAACATGGATCAAGTCAATTGAATTCTCCAAATTCCCCGATATAGAGTGTGTACAGTATGTGTGTGTGTGTGTGTCCAATGATAGATTGGTGTCCTGTCTTGGGTGTATCTGCCCAGCGCCCGAAACATTCTCCCTTGGATGAGCATGTGGAAACCCCTCGCAACCCTAGAAGAGGATAAAACGGAAGATAATGGATGGATGTATATATTCTCAGTTCATTTTTGAAAAATATTCTATGTTTAGGTCACGCCCCCCTCATTCCAGACTGTAGTCCATCTGTGTTCTTTGTTGTTGTTAGTCCCTGTTGGTTCTCAGCAGCATCACAGAACAGGTATCATTTGGGTGGTGGATTGTTTATTGTCAGTTCTGCAGTGACACTGATGTGGTGAGGGGGTTTTAGTGCAGCAGTGCTGCTGGAGTTTCATTTCTCCACCTCGGTGACGCTGCTGGGATAGGACTAATGCACCCACCAAATAACCCCTGCTCTGTGGTGGTGCTATTGGGGTTCTGACCATTAGAACAGAGTAAAGGGGACGTACACAGTATGTACTGTAGTATACAAAGTTCATATTTACCAGAAGTGATACAGTTAATGGGCTCATTTGGAGTGACTTATCTGACATTTGGTGTAAATAACAAATAAATTATAATAAATGTTTGTGCAATAATTATGCGTGTTTTGCAATAATTAACTTTACCAAAAAAAGTGACGAGTCACAGGAACAATGCATCATTTCTTATGGTTGTTCTTTATTTAATGTAAACACGAAGAAACAAACACAACATTTTCTTTACAACACAACATTCAAATCATTCGTGATAACTTTACAAGTGTAACTTTATTTTGGTTCTGTGTGAGTTGATATAAAATTCCGGCTTAAAGTTCTCTTATGATTGATTAATTGTAACACTTTCAAGATTTGCGATTAATTCCAAAAACGAGAACAGCAATATATAATTTTTAAAATATCATTATATATATATATATATATATATATATATATATATATATATATATTATATACAGGCAGCTGGGGATTCCTGGTTTGAATCCCAATCTGGGTGGAGTTTCCATATTCTCCCCGTGTCTGCATGGGTTTCCTCCGGGTTCTCCAGTTTCCTCCCACAGTCCGAATACATGGATCAAGGTCAATTGAATTCTCCAAATTGCCCCATATAGACTTGTGTGTGTGTGTGTCCAGCGATAGATTGGTGTCCTGTCCTGGGTGTATCTGCCCAGCACCCGAAACGTTCTCCCCTGGATGGGCATGTGGAACCCCCACCTGCAACTGCTTTAGTGGATAAAGCAGAAGACAACTGATGGATATATGTATCCTTTTCTTTTTGATAAAAAAGATCCTGAAGTTTTAGTATGAAAATCAAAAATAATCTGCATCCACATTAAAAATAAAAAAGGCCATTAACACATTTCACATGGCCGTTTAAGTCATATTTACATTTGCGTTTCGGTTTTCTTTGGAATCAGGGAGGTGATGCCATGTTAAGCTGGTTTCTGTCTGTCCACACTCATACGCCGTCCCTGCGTTTGGTTCGACAGGCTCCATAACCTGAGAGCACTGTGACCAGCGCAGAGATCCCTTTCCAAATAAAAACATTAGTGCAGTCTCAGTCTGAGCCTTGACCAGGTGCCACTGCTAGGGTTTTTTTTTTTTAGAGATGACGGAAACGGGACCGCACCGCCTCTGGCCATGACCCTTTTACCTAATCGAATCCGGGAGGGAATCCAGACTCACTGAGATTAGCCGGGTTGCCCCCGTTCAGCCAACTGCTGCATGGCAGTGCTCCCTCTTGCATGACGGCCCACGGCCGATCGGGAGTCTCAGGTACCACGCTAAACCACAGAGGTGTCTCTTAGGAGCAGAGGTGCAAGCAAGGGTGAGAGTGTGTGACACAGCTAACCCCACAGATGGAAAGCGGCTGCTTCTAAAGTTTCACCCCCCTTGGCTCGCACTCCACACACTTGGGACCTGTGTGTGAATGCTGCACAGTGAGTGGGAGCCTGAAACAAGAGGCTTTGACCTCCAGCTGCACTGACATCGGCTGTCAGCACCCAACTCGGCCCCCCCTCCCTAATAAACTCCTATCCAATCAGCAGTCATGGGTGGAGCGAGGGTGCATGAAGAAACGGGTTCGAGCTGAGGACCGCACAGAGCGACGCCCCTTTCTCAACAACAGGGGCTTTTGAGTGCCCAATCTAGCGTAGGAAAGCACTCTTTTATCTGAAGCGGCCGCTTTCAAACAAATCAAGTGACTTATTAAGCTGAACCAAGTCAGGTGTGCCGGTGCGATCACGGAAGACTGGAAGGGGAAAAAGGAATAGGGATGGGGGGGGGGGGTTAAAAGAAAGAAAATTTGGCTACACAAAAAGGATTTTTTTCATCAACACAGTAAAATGTTTTTAAGTGGGTGGTTGGGCTCGGTTTATTCGGACCCCGGTGACGTCCGCTGGGGTTTTTTTTGGCTTTTGGAAGGAAGTTGGTGTAAACTGATGCAGACCCAGCTTTATAGCTGAATGTTTGACCTCCTGGAAGTTCAGTTAATCTAGTACTTAATCTACGCGAGTCAACTTTGTTATGACTTAGGGGTCATACCACCCGAGTGACAAAAATACTTTGATTCTTCATGAAAGAGTCTGATGGGAACATTTAAAAAAATAAATAAAATAAATAAATAAAAAGCTAAAAATATCATTAGCATAAAGTTCAGATCTACATTCAAATAAAGAAGAATAGAACCAGAAGGTAGACAGTGAGATGGAACGAGAGCGAGTGTGTGAGTTCCTTCAGCCTGAACTTAAAAGCATTACAAGGTTACATTACATACAACTACATGACATAGTCTACATAAATGTTTGGATTACGGCATATCTGGATCCTTTCACAAATGTGTGCCTTCTTCGTGAGGGTGAGGTGGAATAATGATCGGCCCGGCAATTACCATAACTCGCTGATGTTATCTTCTCGCGGCAGTCCAGCTGAAATGTGTGTAATTGCTTTGTCATCCAGCTTTCAAGCCTCGCTCCTCTGCCTTCAGCCACTTCAAAATGAAATTCTTGTCTTTTCCTCTGTCCACTGACGGGGTGGTGTGTGATAGCGGCGCTTCAAAGGGAAAGCGAAGCCACAACCTCGGGCTAAAGGGAACTTTACTGAGGTGTGCAGTCATTACTGGCTCAGAGGAAAAAGACAAACTGTTACAACTATCAGGTAACATAATACTTAGTTCACTAAATGCCGTGTGCACTTTGAGCAGCAGTGGTATTTAAAAGTGTTGCGCAGGCCCCCATGGGGGGCGGCGGCGGTGGTGTGTGTGTGTGTGGGGGGGGGGGGTTACAAAAACGCTAAACAAGACTGGACATGGATGGAGCCACTGCACTTTAACACTTTTATTTAGTTACTTTGAGAATTTCGGGTAGCAGATGTCAAGCGCAACGTCTTTGTAAAATGTTTAAAGGGTTGTAAAAGCACGAAATCTAATTACACTCGAAAGGCAACATCAAAAACAGCTGAACAATAAAGTATGACAAGGTTTTATGTGCTAATATTATATGGAGTGGGTTAAATGGGTTGGTTCCTGCCACTGTTCTCAGCCTTTATAAAACACAACTGTTTGTTAGCTTACAGTAGTGGAAAGTCCACTCAGCGCAAAAATGGACTTTGCAGTCCCGTTACAGACCGTATTCATGTGTTTGTGGACTACAGTAACATCAGGTCATGTAGTAAATGTGTTTATCAAAAGAGACTGATCCAACTTGATGGTTGGGGGTCAATCATGATACAGTTCCCCACATTATTAACCTCAATGGGCCTGGGATTTGAACCCACAACCTGCAGATTGATAGCCCGACACCCTAACCACTGAGCTAATGCCTTCATTTGGCCACTTTTGGGTCATTTAGGAAGACGGACTCATCCTCCACAGTAAAACCAGATACAGGTCACTGCTTATATGAACGAAAACCATTGGATATGTCATTGCTGTGTTATTGTTAAAGGAAGATGAATCACTTTTCATTTAACGGGGTTGTGGGGGGGGTATGTGGGAGGTGGTTTTTCGATTACAAATAAACACCAAATAAACACCTTTTTTTGGCACGCTGCAATCACAAACATTTGAAGTAATCCATTTGCCTGCTGTACTTACACACAGAGGAATCAGTCCTCCACATTTAACACATCCGTGCAAACAAACACACACACACACTGAATAAAGTGAGCACACATGATCAGCCCTGTACACAGCGCCCGGGACACAATTGTGGTAAGGTACCTTCCCCACTTCAGTCAGAGTCCTTGGTGGGACCGAAAATCGAACCTGGAACCTTCAGGTCACAAGGCTGGGTCTTAACCACAAGTCTATGGTGGCCCCAATTTAAAGTGAACTTTCAATTCAATACAATACAATCAGGTGGTTTAGTGGTTAGCATGTTCTCTCAGCTCTAGGGATTTCTGGTTCGAATTCCCATCTGGGTGGAGTTTCCATGTTCTCCCCATGTCCGCGTGGGTTTCCTCCGGGTTCTCCGGTTTCCTCCCACAGTCCAAAAACATGGATCAAGTCAATTGAATTCTCCAAATTCCCCCATATAGAGTGTGTAGGTGTGCGTGAGTGTGTGTCCAGCGATAGATTGGCACCCTGTTCTGGGTGTATCTGCCCAGCACCTGAAACATTCTCCCCCGGATGGGCATGGGGAACCCTATATCCCTAATATAGGATACAGCGGAAGATAATGGATGGATGAACAATGAACAATCAGCCAAAAAATACAGAAACTGATGTACCAACCAGAGCTGGAGAAGAAAGTTGTAAGCTGTATCTAAAATCATCTCTCTTTATACCACACAGTGCATGGAAATATAACAATCTTAAAATATTACAATCAACACAAAGTTCCGTTCTATCTAAGTCCATCTAAGTTCAATATAAGTCCATCTATATGATAAGTGGAGGAAATAGACAATGGAGAGAAAAAAGAAGATGTGTCCAAATTTTTAACTGATACTGAATTAGTATTAATAATACATTTTTTAAATTACCACCTCTATATTAGCTTGATCTGTTTGTCTGTGTCTGTGTTTAATTGGGCTATCAATCTGAAGGTTGGGGGTTCAAATCCCAGGTCCACTGACCAGTGTGGGTCCTTGAGCAAGACCCTTAACACTCATTGCTCCAGGGATGTTGTGATTAACCCTGTGCTCACCTTGTAAGTTTATTCATTCATTATCTCCCGCTTTATCCTCTATTAGGGTCACGAGGGGGTTGCCCATGCCCATCCAGGGGAGAACGTTTCAAGCGCTGGGCAGATACACCCAGGACAGGGCGCCAATCTATCGCTGGACACACGCACACACACACTATATGGGGCAATTTGGAGAACTCAATTGACTTGATCCATGTTTTTGGACTGTGGAAGAGAACCGGAGAACCCTGAGGAAACCCACACGGACACGGGGAGAACATGGAAACTCCACCCTGATTGGGATTCGAACCGGGACTCCCTAGAGCTGAGAGGAGAACATGCTAACCATACCCTACCTTGTAAGTTGCTTTGTATAAAAGTGTTTGCTAAATGACCAAAATAATGTAAATGTAACTAATTAGTGATTAATTGACCACTAAATTAATAATTATTTTAATTCGTTTTTTAGTAATGAATTTATTTTGTTTAATATGGATGTTCCCATTTCTACTGAGTTGTAGACTTCACAAGCAGAATTCATTTAGGATAAAATCCTTTAACACGGTGTAGGGATGGTTTTTAAGGATTATAGTGTTTATATTTTGCTTGTTTTGATTTTTTTTTACGTTAGTGACTGTAGGTGCCGTCTGAATGTTTTGCTTCAGGTTCTCTGAGGTAAATGTAACGAGATAAAAGTGTTACCGTCTGTGAGTTCGAGCTTCCTTATCGAGATATTTACCAAACCACGAGATAATGCTTGATTTATTTAGGCAGGCTTTCGGCTGACTCTTCACTTTTAAAGGTCATATTTTGATGATATGCAGTACGCCGCCTCCATTTTACACCCGCGCCGTGTTTTACAGCGCAGATCAAAGGGCCGCCGCGGCGTCATCACTGCGTTCAGTCTGAGGCGCTTATGGCTGCGAACTGTAAATAAACTGATTGGAGGCGCGTTTCGGCGACAGGAGCTGAACGAGACAGAGACACAGACAGAGACAGAGACAGACATGCGGTCTAACCTTTGATTTGGCGCAGGGAGAGGTGACAGCGGCAGGGCAATCATCAGAACCCCGCCGGCGCGGCGGCACGTTCAGAAACGACTTACAACTCGGGTTGCCAGATCCGACATAATCACATCCAACCATTATCTTCCGCTTTATCCTCTATTAGGGTCGCGGGGGGGGGGGGGGTTGCCCATGCCCATGCCCATCCAGGGCAGAACGCTGGGCAGATACACCCAGGACAGGGCGCCAATCTATCACTGGACACACACTCACTCTCACAGACACACTCTATATGGGGCAATTTGGAGACTTCAATTGACTTGATGCATGTTTTTGGACTGTGGGAGGAACCCAGAGGAAACTCACGCGGACAAATGGAGAACATGGAAACTTCACCCAGATTGGGATTCGAACCGGGAATCCCTAGAGCTGAGAGGAGAACATGCTAACCACTAAGCCACCGTGCCACCCTGCTTTTTGACAACCTATCTATCCATTATCCTCCGCTTTATAATTATTAGGGTCGCGGTGGGGTTCCCCATGCCCATCCAGGGGAGAACGTTTTGGGCGCTGGGCAGATACACCCAGGACAGGGCGCCGATCTATCACTGGTCATACACTCACAAACGCAAACACACTCTATGTGGGGAAATTTGGAGAATTCATTTAATCTTAATCAATGTTTTTGGACTGTGGGAGGAAACCGGAGAACCCAGAGGAAACCCACGCAGATACGGGGAGAACATGGAATCCCCAGCGCTGAGAGGTGAACGTGCTAACCACTAGGTGGTAATAATGACTTAAGAACCTACTAAAGACCTGACTGACGGTACAATCTAACACTACATAAACGTCACCATTTACTAAAAATGTGACATGTTAGTACATATCTCAAATTTAAAGCACTTTAGACGCAGTTGCCCAAGGGCATAGTACTTGGTGGGACGGGGTATGTTCTAACACTGCATGACACCTAAAGAAGGAACCTGTCTCTTTCGTTCTTTACCAGCAACACATTCGGCATTAAAATATTTGTCCTGTTAACACTGAGAACAATGATTTACTTCTGGAATCGTCCTGCAAAGCAATATTACGACCTAGACAAACTGAAGTCGATTCTAAAATCACGGTGGTTCTAGATTTAGGGGGTGGGGGAAGCGTGGCTATGTCGGAGGATTAAATTATCCTGAACTTTATTGTGTGTTGGTGATGGCAGGAAGGAAAGAAATGTGTTAAAAGTGTTATAATATCATATCACTGTTGCAGAACTTCTGGCTCCTCTCCCCAACCCATCCATCCATTCATTATCTTCCACTTTATCCTCTACTAGGGTTGTGGGGGGTTCCCCATACCCATCCAGGGGAGAATGTCTCGGGCGCTGGGCAGATACACCCAGGACAGGGCGCCAATCTATTACTGGGCACACACACTCACACAAACACACTCTATATGGGGTAATTAATTTGGAGAATTCATTTGACCCTAATCCATGTTTTTGGACAGTGGGAGGAAACCGGTGAACCCGAAGGAAACCCACACAGACACGGGGAGAACATGGAAACCCAGATGGGGATTGGAACCGGGAATCCCTAGCGCTGAGAGGAGAACATGCTAACCAATAAGCCACCGTGCCGCCCCTCCCCAAACCAACACTGACCAAATACTAACCTACCACGTACCATACCGTTGTGTAGTGTTTCACAATTTATTAAAAAAAAAAAAACAGGAATACATTAGGGGGGGTCATCTAAACATCACATATCTAAAAGATTGATGCAAAAAAAAAAGAATTTCAATCAAAAGTACATTTATGAATTTATCAACCGATTCACGACACACTTCAGGTGGTTGATAACTTCACAGAGTGCTCTCTTTATACACAATTCCATCTGCTTGAACAGGAAGGTGAATGGGAGGTTATGCAAATCTTGTTTTTGTAACTGTATATATGAAGGAAATAAATATTACCAGTAAATATATACTTTACTTTTTGGTGATTTTTTTTTCTTTAACTAGGTCCTCACATAAAACCATTATACCATCTAATATACATGTAAAGTTGTACAGCTTAATAATATTTAAAATAAGGTCTCAATTTTTATTTCTTAATGTGTAGATATAAATATATATATATATATAATTTTGTCAAAATATATGATCATATGGTCAAGGAAACAAAAAAAGAAACAAACGTACATCTCGACATAAACGTTATAAATAAGGGTCCAAGTGAAGCTGTTCTGGTATACAATGGGGCAACTAGTCGCCGTAGTCATTGTACTAGCATTTCTAAACGGAGTGTTTAACATGGCTAGCGGCAACCGCAGCCCTCTACCACCATTTCCTGGTAGTTTTTCAGGACCACTCGGTCAGTCTCATCCAGGTAGAGCATTGAGATGGCGCTCAGCTCTGTGGGCACGCAGCAGGCTTTGGGAATATTGCTGTTTAAGGAGTTGACCAGTGTTTGTACGATAGCGTGGTTAGTGGAGTTCAGGTGGTCAGCCAGAGGGAAGGGGCAGTCTCCGTGACAATAATAGGCCTGGTAGCCTGGTGGCGCCACTATCCAGTCATTCCAGCCCACATCGCTGAAGTCCACATAGAGGGCGTGGCGTCGGCAGTTGCGGTTGCGCTTGCGGCCTCGCTGTTTCGGACTGCGTTTGGTCCTGCGCGTCAGCGGATGGCCTTTGCCGTCATGGCCGAAAGTGACCAGCAGAGGCCGCAGCTGGTTCCAGTCTCCGTCTGGAGCCGGGTGCAGCGAGCGACTGATACGCACGTGTTTGCCCTGGTGCCGCGGCGTTGTGTTCAGGTGGAGCACCTCGACGGCGAGGCCGTGGTTGGGCAGATGTTCGCTCGTCCAGCGCAGCACGGCCGGGCTTACGTCAAAGCTTTCCCAGCTGGTGGCGTTGTGGCTCACAAGGCGCGTGTCCAGGAGGCGGGTGATAAGCTGCCCTTTTCGCGGCTGTTTTAGCACCTCGTAGACGTTGATCCGATGGAGGCCCTCCTTCTCATTGGCTCGGGGCTCCGAGCCCACCTCGTCGATCTGCTGCCGGTACAGTCTCAGTTCTGCTGCCGACAGGAGCTCGTCTTCTGGGATGCCGCTGAGGTTGAAGAAGAATCTTAGAGGCGTGTCTGCGCTGTATGGCCCAGCGGATGGCACCTGCTCCATGTGCTCTAAGAAAAGGAAGGGTTAAAACGGGTTAATCAGGACAACTGCATGGTCAGCTTACTTACCAAATATCCATCCATCCATCCATTATCTTCCACTTTATTTATACTAGGATCGCAGGTGGGTTCTCCATGCCCATCCAGGGGAGAAAATTTCGGGCGCTCAGCAGATACACTCACTCACACAAACACACTCTATATGGGGCAATTTGGAAATTTTATTTGATCCATGTTTTTGGACTGTGGAAGGAAACCGGAGAACCCAGAGGAAACCCACGCGGACACGGGGCGAACATGGAAACTCCACCCAGCTTGGGATTCGAACCAGGAATCCTGAGAATTGAGGAGAACATGCTAACCACTAAGTAACCCTGCCGCCCCTTACCATCCATCCATTATCTTCCGCTTTATCCCCTATTAGGGTCGCGAGGAGGGGGGGGTTCCCATGCCCATCCAGGGGAGAACGTTTCGGGCGCTGGGCAGATACACCCAGGACAGGGCGCCAATCTATCACTGGGCACACACTCACTCACACAAACACACTCTATATGGGGCAATTTGGAGGATTCAATTGACCTCGATCCATGTTTTTGGACTGTGGGAGGAAACCGGAGAACCCGGAGGAAACTCACGTGGACACTGGGAGAACATGGAAACTCCACCCAGATTGGGATTGGAACCAGGAATCCCTAGAGCTGAGAGGAGAACATGCTAACTACTAAGCCACCGTGCCAGTCCTTATCAAATATCATATTCCTTAATCATCCATCATCATTAATCAGGACCCGGATTACAGCTGGTTCTTCACCTGCACGAGTCGGAGAAATTCCTAAAGACCGAATCAATATAAAGTATGTTTTAATGCAAAGCACATATGCATTAAGTTAGCAGCCTGAGCCACCTTAATCGATACAAGCTCTTTACAGAGTCCCTTTCCACGGCCTTAAGGGTTTATTTAACTAACCTTATAAGAATTCAAACCACCCCGACACTATTTTCCACAGCTGTACTAAGGAACGGTTACTGTGTCATGGCTGCAGTACAAACAAAGCAGAGGGCAACCATTCCTTGCTCAATCCGCAGATTTTTGGCAAATCACCACCGTCGGAAAATGAAGGTTGTGTCTGCCATGTTCTTGCTCAATTTGGCCGTGTTATTTCACACCCAGGACCTAATCTCAGCCAGGTGCTTCTCATTATTGGAACGGAGTGTGTACTTAAAGTCGAATTTACCCGGAATGTTGATCATTTTCACTATTAATTAGCATCTACGTTTTATTAAGTCATGCTTTGGTGGCGTTGAAAGAACTTGACTGACTTGAAAATTAATAAGGGTCTGCAAAGTTTACTTAATTGACAGATTAACTGTTTGCGAAGAAGAAATGCTGTTTTACAACGACAGAACTGTCGGGGGAAACTTTTAGGCTGAAATTCAGAAATTTTAAAAGTTATCTATTTATGTAGACCATAACACAACATTTACACTTATAATAATAATAATAATAATAATAGGGTGGCACGGTGGTTTAGTGGTTAGCATGTTCTCCTCTCAGCTCTAGGGATTCCCGGTTCGAATTCCATTCTGGGTGAAGTTTCCATGTTGTCTGCGTGGGTTTCCTCCGGGTTCTCCGGTTTCCTCCCACAGTCCAAAAACATGGATCAAGGCTAATTGAAGTCTTCAAATTGCTTCATATAGAGTGTGTCTGTGTGAGTGAGTGTGTGCCCAGCGATGGATTGGCGCTCTGTCGTGGTTGCATCTGCCCAGCGCCCGAAACGTTCTCCCCTGGATGGGCACGGGGAATCCCCCAGTGACCCTAGTAGAGGAAAAAGTGGAAGATAATGGATGGATGCAAAAATAATAATAATAATAAGGGGCCTGGGGTTCGAAGCCGAATCTGGGTGGAGTTACTATGTTCTCCCCGTGTCCGCATGGGTTTCCTCCTGTTTCTCCAGTTTCCTCCCACAGTCCAAAAAACATGGATCAAGTCAATTGAATTCTCCAAAATGCCCCATATAGAGTGTGTCCTTGTGAGTGAGTGTGTGCACAGTGATAGTTCTGGGTGTATCTGCCCAGCACCCGAAACGTTCTCCCCTGGATGGACATGGGGAACCCCCCCTTCCCCCCCGCGACCCTGGTAGAGAATAAAGCAGAAGATAATGGATGAATAGATGTAATAATGATAATAATAATAATAATAATAATAATAATAATAATAATAATAAGGGGGGCTGATAATAAATAATAATAAATACATTTTTACTGATTCTCTTCCTTTTCCTGCATTCTGTAGTTTTGTTATTTATTTAGCTCGGTCTTGGCTGATTGGTATCTTGGATTTAAGGTCTTATGCACTTCTAACATGAGGAAATGTTTACTAGGAGGAAACAAAGCGCTTTTGTGAGTCCTGAACATGAGCGCCTTCTAGATTTTGTGTACGTACAGCAAATGTGGCCCAATTTGCCCAATTACAAATATTAATAAATTATTCAATTAATATACATACTTAAATCTGCTTTCAACAGTCACAAGAGGTTTTAGTACCTTTGTAACGCCTCTCCACCCCCTGGCACTAAATTTGTTTTTTAAGTCTACTGGCCGCTCGGTCTGGTTTAAGTATCCACAACGTTGGCATCAGGAATTTATTTGGAAGTCTGCAGTGTAGCATTAAGAATAATTGCATGTTGAGTTTACCCCTCGAGAAGAAAGAGAATCCACATCGCTGACCACACGACGGAAGCGTGCTGCAGAATTGTTTATGTCGTAAGCACTCGGGACATTTGCTAGCATTATACACAGTCGTATTTTAATAAAAGCTTTTAGTATGGCGGAGACGGACTCACCTTCATGATGAAACGCTCTCACAGTGTTGGCTCGGCTCGCGGACTTCTCGGGGTATTCGAAGTTTACATCGTCCACTCCGACCTCCTCCACCTCTCCTGACTGTAGCCGATAAAGGTCGACCAGATACTGGGGCACCACTGCTGAGCGGCTGGGCCGTGGCCGCCTCTGCAGCCCGAACATGTGCAGCAGTGTGGCTTCAAAGTCCCGTAGCAGTTCATGACTTTGACTTGGGTTGTGGCCCAACACCTTCTTCTTCCCTTCCTCAGGTATTAAACTAGCATGGTTGCTTTCTCCCAGTACAACTTGGCATAATAAAATGACCATCAGCATTCGATTACCAGGAATCATGTTGTCTCTGGTGGAAAGTGGACGACGGGGACGACGGGGGAGGGGAAAAGGAGAAAGACGAGAGAAAAAAGGAAAAACGTAGAATACTTTTAAATACGTTTAACGTGAGCGTCAACAACTCAGAGCAGCAGTACAGTCCCCAGGAATAAAACGGATAACAATTGCTCGGCGGGGCTTGTTTAGACCGCCGATCAGATACGTCCTGTCCTGTTTATCTACACCGTACCCAAAGAATAAACAACGAGTAAAAGAGCAGATAGACGCTCTTTTAGAGTGGAATCTGTGGAGCCATACATTTCCCCCTCCTATTCCCCCAGCAGGATGATTAGACAAATAAGACAGGAGCAGCCTCAGGGTCAGAGCAAACTCTAACTCGATAAGGAGCAGAATCCAATCTTGACCTGACAGAGGCCAAACAAAGGCCTGCGTGCCAAACATTTCACAAACTTTTAGAGCAAAAGTCAATACGGTCCCGTTCTTGTTCTTTGGTAAGTGAAATGGACGTGCTCACTAAACCCGAAGAGCTCATATAAAGCAGATCTCACACTTACCGACAGAAAATAAAGCATGGGAAAACAGTCCATGTTTGTTGGGATCCGATACTGGACGGGTTCCTCAATTAAATGTTATGTTGTGCTGGGCGGCTGCTTGAGGTCTCTGGAGAGTCCTGTCCTGAAAGAAATAAACAGTGAGTAATAAGTGAGGAATTTTATTATAGTAAATGACATTTAATTAAAAAGTCAATTTAGGACACTTTCTAAGGCGATATCATTGACAGTTGGAGGCATAGTGATGTGGACGCCACTGAATTTGTGAGTTTCTCTTAAAAAGATGACTAAATTACCAACAAAGACCTAAATTGTTTAATTTAACCACATAAAATTCACAAAAAGCTGAATGATATTACAAATACTGATGACACACAGTAATAATAAAGGGGGAATCGCATTGGGGACGTGTTTGGGACAGAGGGACGAGTCGTTAAGTGGAATTCTATGGAATCGTGGTTGATGGGACCGGACACGTCCATTCACGGCGACTGACTGGCCGTAATTGCCCGAGGCAATCTGTTGTTTTATTTCTGCTCGGTCAAAGTAAAAGGAAATGTGTTAATTAAATTAGGAATCTAAGGTCCAAACAATGGCACCGCTCAGGGGATGGCCCAACTCGATGGGTGAGCGCGGCCCCGTGTGCGTTCTGTCATTTTTTGGCTGGGATTCTATTGGAGCGATCCCAAGCATTACAACAGCAATGATGCATAATAACAAGAACGCTGTGTGAACATGTGAGTGGAAGGAGTTCACAACTACAAGTAAGTTTTATTGCTGGATTTAGTCATTCTTTATGCAATCGAGGAACGAACTTGGCACCTGGTCACGAGGCTGACCCCTGCCTGTGCACTCGCTTGGTTCGCCCGGCTTTTTTAGCCCCCTCGCGTCTGCGGTTGAGTGACTTAGTGGATTCATTAACATTAACATTAACCACATTAAAATCGCAAAGCAACAGTTGTAGAGGGTATTTACCCACAATGCACATTTATTAGCAGGGTAATGAGTTGCAGAAAATATCCTGCATATTGATTTGACCAAACTTAGAACCACATGGACATGTGGAATGCATTTTGAAAAAATATTTACAAGATTTCTCCTTTTTTTCCCTTTTCTTTGTTTGAGGATGCAGAAGCACATTGCAAGCTCTTTTGCAATAAGTACAGATTATGGTGCAATTTGGCTCGGGCTGCTTGCTTCCTCTGGATTGGCAGAGTTTTGTGAGCCTCGCAACATTCGACTCAGTTCTCTCGAACCTGCTCGAGTCCAACGCTCTTTACACGTGTATCCTGGGAGATTAAACTAAAAAAAGGTAAAGAGATTAAACACCCAGTTTTAAACATTTCATCTCTCAGATCTCAGAATTATGTTCTCCAGCTCAAAACCTTCGCATCGTGGCATCCCCCTACAGATGTGTAACACATAACAGACCCGGGAGTCGTTGAGGTCATCTGGAAATTTGCATTCAACTGTTCGCATTGCAGCCACCAAACACCATGAAAGCAAGTTAGAGGCTTTGTTTTAACCTGAAGCTTTTTGTTATATTTTAGTTTAATTTAGTTTAATGTTCATCTTTCTGCCTTTTTGGATTGAACGGCACATCTTGGAAATGCCAACACACTTCTTTTGGTTAGTTTGAAATTAAACAGAGAAAGGCAAATGGTGAGCATCCCTGTAATTTTTCGAATCAATGTGCAATTTGGGGCCAAGATAAAATGAAAATAGCAACGTCTATCAAAAACAGAAGGTAATCACTGGAGCCTGTGGTCGGATTCTGTCCGTGGAAGTTAAAACTGCATGCCACTAAATTTAACTTGTTCCTCTCCATTGTTCTACAGCACCATTTTATGTTTCCGAAAATATATGAGGCTAAAATACACAAAAACCAAACATCTCGGTTTGGCAATGTCAGGCTCCCTGGAGCAGATTTATTACTGAGTCAGAGCTATGATGGGGATCCAGTGTTTTTTTCTTTTTTAAACCTGCTTATGTTCCGTTTTTAGCCCCCTCTCCCCTGTGTCAACTGGAGCTATACTTACCCTGGCAAAATCAGCCTAAAAAGAGCAGAATGAAGGATTCTTCTCAAAACAGGAAGGGCCCAATGGGAGTTTGCGCGCAGAGGATTTGGGAATCTTTTACGCAGAGAGGAACGCACGGCTGTTTAATGTGTGTTTAGGTTCTAAACAGCAGATTAAAGGTGTTTTGCAACCTGCTGCACCGAACAAGAGGACGATACGTGATTACCAAGCGATCTGGGGATTCAGCAGAAAAGATTTCCCATGAATAAAAAAGTCCATATAGTTTATTGACGCGGGTCTAAACGGCTGATAATCGTGGATATCTGGGATTAAAATAAATCAGACAGATTACCAGGGAATAAGTGTGTGGGTTGGGGAAAAGTCTCGATGAGCGCACAGCAGGGTTGCTGGGTCTGGGCGACCCGGACGCACAGCAGTGATGAGCGGACAGGTGTGCGGACAGAGAGCTGGAAACTGTCCAAACCACCCAATTTCGATATCCAACAGCCCCAAGAGAGCAAAATGATATATGATTTTTGATAAAACGTTCATTTGCATGGATCCATTTGCATATTCTGGTTGGATGGATGGGTACAGGGGATTGTACATTATGGAAAATAATAATAATTATAATAATCAGGATTTCTCTGCCCTGTAAATGTATTTATACAAAAGAAAAGCCGACTCAGATGGAAATGTCCAGCACTCACCATGGGTGGAGGCGCGGATCGTATCCTTAAGGCGAAGGGAATGGAGCGAACGCGCGTTCCGGCGGCGCGCACACGCAGGCTTTTGGAGAGCAGGAGCAAAGCGGTGGCTCTTTAGGTCATTAGTCCCGAAATGTTGCCCTACACGCTGCCAGAGTCCGCCGGGCTCCTCGGAACAGGGTGAGAAAAGACCAAAGGGCTCCTATTCCCAGCAGCTCACGCGTTCAGAAGGGCTGGACAAACGAAGCGCACTGAACGCGCGCCTGAAGCGGCTGCCAGTTTTTATGTGGACGCCCAGTTCAGGCACCGTGCCTCCTCCCCTTCGCCTGCCCCCCCCCCCATACCCCCCCCGACACACAGAGCCCAACACCTAGTTCACCCCCACCTTTACTCTCCCACCTCAGGAGCCCCGGCGCGAAGAGCCTAAGACATATCTTTTTATACTGTTACCATGTTCCCTGTTCTGCCATTAAGAGAACAAAGTGCAGCATCCACATGGCACTTCATTCGAACATCTAACATCATGTCTTCCAGCCCCTGCGTCACGCGTGTGTACAGGCAATTAACAAGCTTTTAAAAACGTGTTCAGGTTCGATACATGTGCACACACGCACGAAAACACGTCCATATGGACGCACAGGAGCGCATGCGCATTGCATTAACATCCATTGTTACAGGTGCAGCTACCAGGGACCTTATGTCTTATTACTGTCTTAGCTGTATTTAATTATATATATATATATATATATATATAACACACACACACACACACACACACACACACACACACACAAATATATATATATATATATATATATATATATATATATATATATATATATATATATATATATATATATATATATATATATAATGCTTCAATAACGAGGCATAATTATTTTTAATACTTCTCCAATCAACAGATTAAAAACATCTCTGCAGCTTGGATTTTAACTATTACTTCCAAAAGATATATACATTACATACAATACAAAGATATTTACATTTTGTTTACAATAATGTCATTTCTTTTTGGATCAAATAAAGGCAAACCAAATGGGTCCTCAAAAGTCACACGACACCCACTCATATACACTCTTTCTCACACAAGCACGTTGAATTGATAACGGCAGTTTCTTTATTCAGTTATTTAAATCCTGTGTAAATACAAGCACCCCATAATTAAAGTGATCATACTCTATTATCTGTCAGATAGACTGTCATATAACAAACACTTCCGAAATAAACAGTGAGTCGAGCTGCATGGACTCCTCAGACTTTCAGCTAACTGTCCTGAGACACAAAGACGTTTAGGTTCAACTGATCGAACTCAATGCAAATGGCCGAGGCTTCTCCCTGCACATTATGCATCCCGGGTCATTTGCACGTTCATTGATATACACAAACAACCCCATGAGGCCTCGGAGGCAACGAGCACCCAGCCTGTAAAGCCATTAGATTGCAAACAAACCTGTGTATACATTTTCGTAAATGTTTTTCTAAAGGTCTAATGGCACCAGGGGCTCGGCCAAACAGTGTCATCACCTCACAGCTCCGGAGCGCTTTTAACAGTTTGTGCATCAGTCACATTGTTACGCAACGGTTCTAGAAGAAAAAGGAGATCAGTGAATGTGCCTTATCACAGGGATCACTGAGGTTCTCCTTTTGCCCTCGTTCTGCCCACTTAAAGGCCCTGTGTGTGAATAAGCCCTCACGGACACTCGCTCATTAACATACTGCTTCTCTGAATACGGTGACCGAAGGCTTGAAAATACCTGTAACTCATCACAACCCCCTCAAATTGCCTCTAATGAATAAAACTGCTCACACATCAACATTGTCAGACTGTCATTGCATTTGTCATGTTAATGTGATGTAGTAGCTGCTCATTCAGTCCAACACATAGACTCTGAGCAGACACGGACTATACATAGACACTCAATATTCATAAAATGTCTTCATTTATTAGGGTTAACCCTATATATTATATAGATATCTTAAAGAGGTAGCAACTGACGGCGCACAAGGACAGGGATTAGGTTACTGAGGATCACGTCAGTTTATTCAGCCCCCCCCCTTCAGAGTGTACCCAGAATCTCTCTCTCTCGCTCTCTCTCTCTCTCTCTCTCTCTCTCTCTCTATATATATATATATATATATATATACATATCTTTCAATAATCCCTGGTGGAATTTGCAGTATACCAAAGTGTTAAACATAAATTTAAAGAAAAAGTGAAAAACACGATAAGGAGCAACTGCAGCAGGCTGTATGCACGGCTCGTCATGTGCACTAATACTAAATTCATTCATTCATCCATTAACTTCTGCCTTATCCTCTATTAGGGTCGCGGGGGGGGGGGGGTTCCCCATGCCCATCCAGGGGATAACATTTTGGGCGCTGGGCAGATACACCCAGGACAGGGCACCAATTTATCACTGGGCACACACTCACTCACACAGACACACTCTATATGAGGCATTTTGGAGAATTCAATTGACTTGATCCATGTTTTAGGACTGTGGGAGGAAACCGGAGAACCCGGAGGAAACCCACACGAACACAGGGAGAACATGGAAACTCCACCCAGATGAGGATTCGAACTGGGAATCCCTAGCGCTGAGAGGCGAACGTGCTAACCACTAAGCCACCGTGCCTCCTAATACTAAATTAATTAAATTTCATTTAATTTGGTCATTCAGCAGTCACTTTTCTCCAAAGCAATTTACATATATCCGAACTTGGTTAAAATCAGGGCACAGGGAAGGTACATAATCCCAGGAGCAATGAGGGTTAAGGGCCTTGCTCAAGGACCCACATTGGTAAATTCAGTGGACATGGGATTTAAAAATGCCAATCTTTAGATTGAGAGCCCAATACCTTAACCATGGAGCTACCACACCCATACTACATACTTTTATTCATTTCATAGGGACATATTCAAACCGTAACCCTAACCTTAACCTAACCAAACAAATTGATTACAGTTGACACTGTATAAGTTACATTGTCGTGACCAGCTTCCATTACATGAGGTTCCCACATCTAAATGTGTTAACAGGTTTAGGTCCTCACGATGTTATAAATATCTATACAATGCACATGCCCCCACCCACACCCACCCACCGACCCACCCATCTCACACACACACACACACACACACACACACACACACACACACACACACACACACACACACACACACACACACATACACACACACACACTGAATAAAGAGATTTTTTTTAGAATTGTGTGGGAATGCAGAAGCATTTTGTCACCATACACAAATTCAATAAATGGTTTGATAAGACTGTGAAGCTCACAAGCCTACGCCTACTTCCTCAACCCACTGAACACATGTAGCATCTTTAACAAGGATCCTGTTGCAGGACTTTTTGCTCTAGACTTTTGTCTGCTTGCTCAGATTCGGCTTTAAATGTAAATATAAATGGCTACAGAAAGTCTTTTAAAATAACATGTATACTGTGTGTGTGTGTGTGTGTGTGTGTGTGTGTGTGTGCGTGCGGCACGGTGGTTTAGTGGTTACCACCAAAGTCATGGATCAAGTCCAATTGAATTCTCCAAATTGCCCCATATAGAGTGTGTGTATCTGTGTGAGTGAGTGTGTGCCCAGCGATAGATTGGCGCCCTGCCCTGGGTGTATCTTCCCAGCGCCTGAACCCCCCCCCACGACCCTAGTAGAGGATAAAGCGGAAGATAATGGATGGATGTTTGTGTGTGTATGTGCAGGTGTGTGTTTCTTTAGAAGTACTGTACTTGACAGGCTGCAGTTTTAAAGTATTCCTAAAATTAAAATTATTATTCAAAAATGTGTTTTTCTTTACAGTCTACATTTAAATCCCATTAAATATAGAACATCTATAAATACATAGATTGTATTATTCAAAGTATTAGGCTATAGAACAATCAGACCTAAATAAATTCATTCCAGAGCAATGGTCACTCATTTGGATTTGCACGTCTTCGTAAATGTAATATACTTCAGCATTTAATGGAAGTATATATTTAAATAATTCCCTTTGCGGTGGAATGAATTTTTAAGTCTGATTGTCACATGTCCTTATCCTTATAGGATAAACCAATCCATCTTTGTATTTACGGTATAGAAGGCATATATTTGATGCTATTTACATGTAGACTGTAAAAATAAATGGGAATACTTTAAAACTGCAGCCCGTCAAGTGCTTGCAGTACCTCTAGAGACGGCGGTTACTAGGTAACCAGCCAATAAACTCAACAAAGAAGTGTGTTGTAAAATTTAAACTTCCTGCTGCATTGTTTCCATATGACATCATTTTACTGGTAAATATTTATTTGGGCAGTTAACCTCTTTCTTTGGGATCCGGAGTCTGTGTGTCCACTCTTTCTAAAGATCATTTCAGAAGATGTTTGAACACAATAATATCAAAATATCAAAATCAATAATATAATGTAGATTCTGAAAATACTGCATTAATCTGATTAATATTAAGGCTATTTTCATTTGGTCTGTAATAAAGTATAACACCATATAAATAAAGGCATCTTTAACTGTAATAATTTTTTAAAAAGTTTTATTTTTGCTGATGGCTTTTGGGTAATTGTTATATGAATTATAAAGCTTTTTCTGTTCAAATTTAACAAAAAAAGCACTAATAGTTTGCAGTGTGGTGAAAAACTCGCTTCACAAAGTCTAAAATGCCTCAGCGGTATCATAAAGACCCCTGACTCACACTGGGAATGACAGACATCATGTTAATCTTTCCTTACTGAGTAAAATTTGTATTTAAATTCTAAAGACGCAGCTCCGAATCTGACGTAATCCACTGTCGTCGTGTTACAACACATGTTCCACATCTGACATGATGTCCTGTAACTGTAACAGCGTAAGTGTAACAGCGTGAGTGTAACAGTGTGAGTGTAACAGTGTGTGTGTAACAGTGTGTGTGTGTAACAGTGTGTGTGTAACAGCGTGAGTGTAACAGTGTGTGTGTGTAACAGTGTGAGTGTAACAGTGTGTGTGTGTAACAGCGTGAGTGTAACAGTGTGTGTGTGTAACAGTGTGAGTGTAACAGTGTGTGTGTGTAACAGTGTGTGTGT